>APFE030366435.1:188594-213960 GCA_000404065.3 Pinus taeda | reverse complement strand
CGGGGTCAGTGGAGTTGGAACCCTCGACCACCCTAGCGTTATCCAAACACGCCAAACCAATCTGCCAAATGACTACATTGGTTAATTCACCCGTATGTTTATATAATAACCCCAGTCGCCCATTCGAAGGGGACCGATGGAGAGTGGAGCGGAACCTTGAGTGGAAGAGGCTATGGAACCATGAGTGATGGTATCTTGGAGATGCTAAAAATATTATGTTAGAGGGCTAGAGGTGCCAGTGTCAAAATTGGACAAGTTTATAGTCAATTTTGCACATTTTCGCACCATGAAGCCATCCGTGCAGTTCGTTTCTCTAGCTGATCTCTCCATTTTCAAACCATCATTCGAATTGGAGGTATAAGGGTCATTTTTGTAAGGTTGCTTATAACTGATTTCTTTAGTGCCACTTAATAAAAGAAGGCCTCCCCACTTTGAGCAGCATCCGAAGATGTAGACCACATTGGGTGCACTTCGTAATAAAATCATTTGTGTGCCTTTGGTCTCATGGTTGCTTTATGATTTCTGCTCTTTTTTCTTCATGTGTTAAGTTACTTGGTCAATACACTCTTTTATATGCAATTCTGAATGCATCCTTGAAGTTAAAAGATCTAGATCAAGTTTGGTATCAGAGCACATCTTCTTGATGCGAGTTGTATGAGTGAATGCTAACTAGGAAAAAGCTCCAAAGAGGTGAAGGAAAAATTAAATCATTTGATCCCAAAGCAGGGCATGCACCACGAAGATGAAACATGGCAGATGAGGAAGCTCAATTGGAGTAAGAGTGAAATTATCGCAAGATATTCTTCACCACGGCAGAGAAAGTTGACAAGTTGTTTGTAGAATATGAGAAGACAATCAAGCTTGAGAAGAAGGAACTAGATGATCATGCCTTGGTAAATCATGAAGGTGGTGGAGAAGAACCTCCTCCCTCTCCATCCTCCTGTGAAAGTTCTTCTTCTTCCTCTTATCATCATTCTAACAGGAATAAGGAGAATGCATCTAAAAGTCCTTTTTTTAAGCTAGATGTCAAGTTTGAATTACTTGTATTTAGTGGATAATCTAATGAAAAAAAGTTAGATAACTGGATAAGACAGTTTGAAGTGTATTTCCGTATACAATAAATCAAAGAGGAAGAATCCAAGATCTAACTAAAATCCCTTCGATTGAGTGGCACTTCTCTCATGTGGGAAGGAAAGCTACAACAAGGTGGTAAGAGTAGTCGTAAACTTCTTTCATCTTGATCTGAGTTCATTTCGGCTTTAAGAAGACAATTTTACCCATTGTGTTACAAATAGAAGGTCATGATGGAACGGAAACATTTGAAACAATGTAAAGGTCAAATTGTTCAGAGTTTTACAAAGGAGTTTAGAAAACAAGCACTAGCATTGAATGTTCCACTAGACACTTATGAGATATTGATGAAATATATTGGCTCTTTGCATTGTTATTTGTGGCATTTATTGTTATTATTTGAACCTAAGTCTCTTGATAAGTATAGTGTGAAGGTTTTACATCTTGAAAGCAAGGAAAAACATGAGCAAGATGACCATCCAAAGAGGACAACAACAACCAAGAGAAGAGAACAAAAGCCCTCTTGTACTCATTGTGAGAAAGAAGGGCATGATGAGGAGAATTGTTGGAAATTGCATCCAAAATTAACCTAAGAGGAATGACATAAAAGAGAAGCAAAAGACAGTTGCAACTATACAAAAAGATCAAGAATCTAAATCAGAAGATGATGAGAAGATCATAGATGTGGGATTTTCAGGTGGTGGACCAATTGACCTGGGATCAGACTCAGGTGATGAAATGAAGATTACAG
Source organism: Pinus taeda (assembly GCA_000404065.3). NCBI lineage: Eukaryota > Viridiplantae > Streptophyta > Pinopsida > Pinales > Pinaceae > Pinus > Pinus taeda. The sequence continues at coordinate 212,138 of APFE030366435.1, read as the reverse complement.
CTCTTGGGATTGTAGTGGATGGACCCATCGACTTGGGTTCTAATTAAGGTGATGAGACAAATAATTCAGTAGATGTAGTGCCAAAAATGAAAAGGGGACCAAATGCGGCATGGCTCCAAGAACTCAAAAAAATCAACCAAAGCATTCAGACAGAGAATGTTGAACTAAGGAGACTCCTACAACAAGTAGATAAGGAGAAACAAAGGTCACAACATCAGCTACAAGCCAAGGATGAGGCCTTGGAAAAGTTGTAGCGTAATAAGCCTGAGATAAAAGTGGTTCTTCAATTTCATGTACTTTTTATGATGATGATTCCCCTACCTTTGAGAAACATAGTATAAGAATTGGATCAAAAGTTTTGAATAAAATGGGGTATCAAGGAAAGGGCCTTGGCATTAATGACCAAGTTATTGTGGACCCCATCAAAGTGGAGGAATTTCCTTGTTATATAGGACTTGGATATGTCAGAAACGAGGCTGGGGAAGGCTCCAAGGCAGCCAATGACAAACCAACGATAGATGATGAGAGAAATTCATCACATTCCAGTGATAGTGAGGGTTCCACGGGCACTCATTAGAGGTGCACAAGGAATGAGCATTCCGAGACAATTTAGAAAGTTTGGACAAGAAAGAATTAGTGTAGTCACTGTAGTGACATTGGACATAAAAGAGCCATGTGTCAGATACTCCATGCCCAAAAAACACCATTAAAGAAGCCAACTGGCAAACATGTTCAACACACAAATCCACCACATTAATGGTGGTCCACTTTATTGAGTGAGAGATGGTTTTACTAAAAATAGTAGCTTGTTATGGCCGCATCTTGTGAATCATGTGTTGTGAATAATTGTAAAATTGATCATGTGCTTTCCATCGCTTAAAGGAAACAATGATGTTTTTGGTCTTTTGTTGATAGTTGGGGTATTGGTTTCTATTATGATGTAAACCTGATCAAAGTGTGTGTGTTATAAACTCTTGGCAAGTATGGGGTTGTTTGAGTCATGTGTGGATTTGTATGTGGTTGCAAAGAATGTACCAAATTTGCATGGAATGGAGATGTTGAAAGTGTGGCTTGACAAGGTTAGGCAATGTGTAGGATGTGTGCATGCTTTTGGAGGATCAAAATCTCCTCAATGGGGAGGAATGATCCAGAAGGATCCATAAATAGAAGTGGCCTTGAAAATAGCTCAAACATCAAAGTCCTTAGATGGAAGTGAAACTAGGACCAAATTGTAGTGCTCATCGCCCTGATTCCATCGGTGTGAACGACACTAAAATTCAAGTTCATATGCTCAAGTTATAGTTGGTTAAAGTTCAGATCAAACTTGGCCAAGTGGTAGACTAACGAGGCAACAAATTGGCAGAACCTTGGCGCACGAAATCCGGTGGTTGGAACAGACGAATTTGTTGCCTAATTAATTTGTCTAGTAACCCTTATTTCCAGTGGTTTGAACTAACATGTTTAAAAAAAATAAAAATAAAAACACATAATTTTGGGTGGCGGGTAGGCGGGCTGCCACCCTCACCACCCCTGGAACCAACGTATATCATATGTATATTAAATAGTGTGGTGGGTGGGCCACCCCCAACGGACTCACTCGACCACCGCCCAAAAAAATAAAAATAAAAAATAATAAATATATATTATATTATATATATATATAGATATCGAGAGAGAGAGAGAGAGAGAGAGAAGAGGGTGGTAAAACCCCGCACCGCATAGGCTGAAGGCCCAACCAAATTACAAACAATACGCACCATATAATGTGCCTCAAGTGGAAAGGAACCAGGGTCGACAGGGTTTGAAACCCGCCCGACCAACTAGTCAACCCCACAATGGAACCTAACCACAGTACACAGACTTCCAACAAAATTAACATGTGGTGTGTAATATTATATATATATATATATATATATATTTATATATATATATATATATATTATATATATATATATATATAATATATATATGGGATCAGTGGGGTTGGAAACCTTGACCACCCTTACGCTATCCAAACGCACGAAACCAATCCGCCAAACGGTTACATTGGTTAATCCACCTGTATATGTATATAATAACCTTAGCCATCCATTCGAAGGGGACAGGCAAAGAGCGGAACCTTAAGCAACAGAGGTTGTGGAACCATGAGTGAGGGTATCTTGGAGACGCTGAAAAGATTCCCTTAGAGGACCAGAAGTGCTAGTGTTAGAATTAGACTAGTTTATAGTCTAATTTGAACGTTTTCGCACCAGGAATCCACTCGTGCAGTCTGTTTCTACAGCCAAGCTCTCCATTTTCAAGCCATCATCTGAATTGAAGGTATAAGGGTCATTTTTGTAAAGTTGCTTGTAACTGTTTTCTTTGATGCCACTTAATAAAAGAAGGCCTCCCCACTTTGAGCAGGGCTCGAAGAAGTAGCGTACATTGGGTGAAATCCATAATCAAATCATTTGTGTGCATTTGATCTCATGGTTGCTTTATGATTTCAGCTTATTTTTTTTCATGTGTTAAGTTACTTGGTTAATGCACTCTTTGATATGAAATTGTGAATGCATCCTTAAAGTTAAAAGATCTGGATCAGGGAGCCCCTCTTCAAGATGTAAAATCTCATTATCAAATTCATGATATGGATTTACATGAGTGAATCTATCCAAATGATCAATTTGCCTCTCAACAATATTATTAGTCTTGGAAGATTCTGAAAAGTTACATGTAAAAAAAAAAAAAAATCTTGTTTACCTCATTATATTTGAATACCCCAAGAAGATGCACTTTTGAATCCTTGCATCAAGCTTGTCTCTCTTCTCATTGTGAATCAAGGCATAGCAGGTGGAACCCAAGACCTTGATATGCCTTACTAAAGGAATGCAAGCATACCATATTTCACAAGTCTTATTTTTTAGAGCATGAGAAGGACCTATTTTTCACATAAACTACACATAGATTACATCAATTTTTTTTTTTAAAACAAGACATATATTCTCTTCAATTATTGTTGAGCTTAGCTTCTATCACATATTTGCACTACCATATGCTTCTCTTTATACTATCAACTTCTTTATTATCAACCTTTTATTACCATGTCTATTTCTTTATGAAGAATATCCTTGAGAAAGACCATTCAAGTGATCCATTAGTAACTTTGTGTTGTTTTCCAAATATTTTGATGAGAATTTAGTTTATAACTTGTCTTATCTTACAAATGTATGTGTGACAGATGTGAGACAACTTACTATAGTAAATCTAGTTGCTACCTAAATTCCCGTAGAAGTCAAAATTGTGGTAACATGACTTCTAACATTGGAATACTTTCTCCATTCTAGGAGGAATTCCAACACCTATTTATTGCTAAGGATGACGTCAAGTTCGTTTGTTGTTGTCCAACCAGATCTAAAACCCCTCAAAAATACCACAAAGCCATGATCAAAGGATAATCATCCATTGACAAAGCACACGATTTTGGGTACCTAAATAAATTCTTATGACGTCTATTTCTAATAGATCTCATAAACTACCTCCATAAAGACTCTCTTTCTAGGGAATCAAATTACTTACCATCTTATATTTTCAAGCATGAAAAGTCAAATATCCATAGAGATAGGAAATAGGATTGAGTAGTTATGATAAATCTCTTCCCTATATTAAATGAAAACGTTATAAGCATTTTGTAACAAAAGGAAGGGTGTCATCTGATGTAGGAAAGATTACAATAGGAGATCTGTGTAATCATGAAATAGAGATGGTGATATTTATTTTTAATGAGACATGAATATTATATTATTGTAATTTTGTTGATATCCTGCAAATACAAATTCTATTATTTTCTGATGATGTTTTGATTACAAGTCAAGCACTGTAGTTTTCTCTATAGTGCATTCTCAACTAGGTGGGCCCCTTGTCCTTGAAATGCACTATAATGTTATTTATTTAACTTAGTCTTGCACTTTAGATATAATCTTGATTACTTTTCCATGTCATAGATCAATTCATTATCACCTTTTTAAGTCCATGATTTATTTATGTTTCACTATTCATTATGTGGAGTGTGGTGTGCTACTAGAAATTTGGATGGCATAGACTCAGGGAATCTTTTGAAAGTTGTTGGTCTCTAGGACCCAAATATATGACCATATATATCTTCTAGATTGAATTCACAATTGTAAACCTTGTTGAGTTTGGCGCTTAGTAGAGCTAGTTGAGTTGTTTGAAACATTGGGTGAACCAAATGATCTTAGCCTCAATGTTCGATCTTGACTCCTATGAGTGGTCTATTAATATTTCTAGTAGATATAGTTTGAATGCTTTGATCTTGCACATATAGGTTGTTCCTGAGGAGATGCTAAAGGCTTTGGAGCTTTGATAGTCTATTTTTTCCTTTTCTTAGTAATAATATCTCATGGTAAAAAGACACTACCCTGAAGAATAGATAACCTGGTGATAGCAAGGTCTTAGTAGAATGAGGAGTCCAAATACATGAAGATTGGTGTGATTTTGTTTGGAACCAAGTTTTTAAGGTGTTATAATACCTTTGGATACTAATCCATTATGAGCACAAGCTCTAAACTAGAAGGAGAAAGTGAAAGATGATCATGAATTTACTAAGCAAAAGGAGGGTACACTCCTAGTAGGGTCTTCTCAAATCCTTGTCAACAATCCAATCTTATCACCATAAATGAGACTACCTTTCAAGAATAACAAGGAACCCTCAAATAATACCTACAATAGGAAGAAGATTCTTATGGTTAGATGCCATTGACCATAGGGGATGAAGAAGAAACATTGGAGCCAAAAATTGAAGATTTTCCTTCACATCTATCACTAGATCCCTAGTGTATTCAGAAGGAGAAATCTTTAGAAGAAATCCAGAGCATGAGAAGTGAAGAGAGGCAGGGAGAGAAAGAATTCATTGAGACATGATTCTAGTGAACCATTAGGCTATGATACTACTCCACTCTTTAATGAATCTTAACTTTTGATAAGCAACTAACCTCCCACACCTTACAATCATAAAGGTATATTTTTCAGATTTGGATATATGTTGGACAAAGATCTTGTTTCATAATTGGATACACTAGAAATAATCCTACCTGAAGAACGATTTCCCTTTCCACATATGATAGAGTAGTATAAATGAATGAATAAATAAGCGGGAGTGAAGAAAAATTATATGTGTTGATTGGCTTACCAAAAAAAAATAGTTCATGATGAAAGATATGCATGTTTAAGCTCGAGGGTTAGCTCAATTGGTCGAGTCCTTGTCGTTAAAGCACCTTTACTATTGAGAGATCACGGGTTTAATTCTCTCGACACTCTCATGGTCACGCTATGTGGTTGAGCCAACAAGCAGTGACCTGTTCGGGTGGATATGCCTGGTACAAATATTTTGTGGATGCACTGTGGATGTAGCGATCACCAATATTTGTGATCCGTGAACCACATAGAATAAATATCTATATGATTACTTACAACAATAGACAAGATGATTATGGAGATCTCCTATTCCTATAGAAAGTTTCAACATTTCTATATAGTGATCCTTCTAATGAATACACAAGGAGAATCACATAGTTGGGGAGCATCCTATCACAGAGTTTAGCTTGTGAATTTTCTCACCAGACCACTACTTAAAAGGGTCGTTGCAATTAATTTCAGAACACAACATGAAAGATATTTGATATTTGCTTCTTAGCAGAATTTGGAAAGTATTACCTCATCAAGATATGCTCAGAATTTAGGTCTTCACTTCCAATTGAGTATTTGACTTCAAAATCATGTATCAAGCACAATCAATAAAAATCCACAAAAATAGTCCTCCTAGGAATCCATATAGGAGCATATCATTTTAAAGACGAGGATTTCTATTCTAGTAGTATACTTCAACCAACTGAAATATGTTAGCATATTAATGTTTAGCATAGTTCCGCCTTTGATGGACTAGTTTGGGCACCTAGGTTTTGACAAGAGTGATGTTTTCATGTTCCCTTGTTATTGCAAACTAAACTCACAACCACTATTTAAAGTATGGGTCTTTTGTCAAAGCACATGGTTGCAATGTCCTTTTTTGTAGTTTGTTAGTCAACATATTAGAGCAACATTCTAATAAATAATTAAGATGCAACCTTATTTCAAGTTCTTCAAAACAACAATATATCAATTTTCAAAGATCACCAACTCCATAACAAGGCTTCAAGATCCAACAACAACATGCTTGAACATTTATCTTTTTTCTAAAAAGAAATTAAGTAGTAGAGATTAAAAACCTCATGTAGCTATTAATGTCAAAAGAATTTTCAGTAGCATTTCACATATGATACACCAACTTTGGGGCACCATGCAAAAATAATGTAAAAGTACAACTATACTAATGTATGACATTTCTAACTAAATTTTTCATTGAAGTGTTAGGAATTAAACATCATTCCTAGATTATGATATACCTCACCTTGACATCATGAAATGTCATTTCACTATACTTGTCAAATAAGACACCCTACCACCCAACCTTCTGATTATCGAGACAATTGTAGTATGTGCACATAATTTAGCATGATTTGAAGCACAATAGGATTCAAATCAATTGTTGTATCAACCACTTAATTCTCGTAACAAACCTTGACCACTACCTTCAACTACCTCATCAAGTGTGCCTGATACTATGAAGCCACCCATCCTCCTTACAACTCCAACCTCCCACTATGTTCCTTCTCTGGGACTACAATTTGTGAACAAGGTTGAACAAAATGAATTTCCAAACAAAAAGAATTACGAAGGCCAGGGAAGTCATACAAAGATAATCAATTGGAATTCAATATTTCAAAGAAAATCCTAAGAGTAAAGAATTGTTTTAAGCCCAGATCGACTAGTTTGCATTTTGTGAAAAAATGCAAGGATATAATGACAAAGATACTAGGATGTTTGCTGCGAGTTTTGATTTGAAAAGAGATTGAGTAGGGAACCTGGTACTCACGGTATCTAAAGAATCAATAAAAGTGACCATGGAGCTTCCACAAGAAGGTGAAAGATGGTTTAAAAATCATGTAAGTAAAGGGACAAAATTGGAGATATTATTTGCTTCCAACTAAGGAAAACCTTGGTTGGAGTAGGGGAATCATACAAGCATGACTAAAGGAGGAATGGATAGATTTTTTGCTCACTATGTAGAAGTTTATTACATGTGAAGGGAGGTATCACATGCGTTTCTTATTACATTTTCAAGGATACAAGATAAACCTTCCCTTTTTCTTATGGAAAAGTTTAGTTAAGATGGAAAATCACATTCAAACCCACTCGACCAACAAAGAGTGAAGTTTATTTCACCAAAGGCTCATTAAATTGATTATTGTGGAAAAAATAAAGAAAACAAACCAAACCTACGACCATTTTCAATTTTGGAATAAACTCTAGGAAGTTGTTGAAGGTGCCCCCAAGATATTGAAGTTAGGACTACCCTAAGTAAGAAGGAGAGAGTTGTATAAAATGAGGAGGAACCCTATAAGGAATTCACAACCACTCCACCCAAGGCTACTAGCTCCAAGACATCTAAAAGGAAGAAACATATGGAAAAACCAACAATTAGGAAGCAGGGTAAGAAAAGGAAGGACTCCTTTGTATCTAAGAGGAAGAACCTATGCTCACAAGTGATAGAGTTAGAAAAATGGTTCAAGAGCTTAAGTAGGAACAAGGTGAAGATGAAGAAAAGGCAATTGTTTTTGAAAACATGCAAAATGAGCCTATAATCCATAGGGGTCAAGCCAGAAGAAGGGCTCAAGAGCCTGAGTAGGAATAGGGTAAGGATGAAGACAAGGTAGTTATTGTTAAAGTATACCAAAGATACATCAAACCCATTTTTCCTCTAAAGAAACTCTCCCATCACCAGTTTCGAAAGAAAACAACAGTGTAGTACTAGAAGCTAGTAAATAGAAGGCAAAAGATCATAAGAAAAATCTAGAGGTGAAAGATGACGAACCCAGTGGAGTAAGCTTCTACCAGTTAAAGGAATATGTTGTTTCCAATCCATGCTTTGAATTGGAGGATTATGTTGCTAAAGAGGTAATCAATCTAAATCATGTGTGTTCGATAATGTGTTGTCATTGATGTCAAAGCTAAGGAGTGAGATGAACATTTTCATTGATGTTAGGACCAAGAGGGTGCTTACTTGAGATCGAGTAGTAGGGGACTAAGTAGCAAAGCAAAATGTAAAGGAGAAAATTCACTGTACACGTCAAATTTGTTAAATTTCACACAACTTCAGAAGGTGGGTCGTGCAACAAGTCAAATCATTGGTCCACATTAATTTCATACTCCTTCCACTTGTTCTTCATTTAATGGAAAGCGGGCATCCATATTTCTAAAAAGTTGTTTGGGCATCTAGGAATCTAGGTCATTTGGGTCCCCATTCATATATGATCCCCCACAAGAACCAGATACCAAATTCATTTGGGTCCACATTCATATCCAGGTATCTAGATATTCGGTCATACACAAAGAAACACGTTTCCAAAAGACCTAGATTTTGGTTTCTTGTTCTGCCTAGAAGATGTACATGTGACGCTGAGTCAACACATAAGTGGTGGTCATGTGAATGAAAACTGGTAGGATTGATGATGTGGTGTCCTTCGGTGGTAACACTTAGAACTCATTCTTGTAATTTTTGGATGACCAACTGGACAATTTATGGATGACAAGCGGAAGAAATATGATGTGGTAGTGGGTCCCAACTGATGTTAGGCCATGCACCAAATGCTTTATTGATTGAGTGTCCCAATATGACATGAGCATAGATCTAGTATGATGTAGTAATTATAGGTCCCATACAGGGGTACTGGGCATCATATGCTTTATTGATAAAACATTTCGTAAAATAGGAAATCATCCTACATGACATAGCTGAAAGATGATGTGGTTATAGTAGCGAGTCACAAGTGGGAGGAAAAATTTAATTTTTTTGCCAACCAATAGGGATTTGGCGAGTGACACATGGTAGTGTCAGAAGTTGGCATGTGACATATGACATGGAAGATGATGTGGCCAATAACATGGAAAATGGACCATGTGGTGTATAGTGATTGGTCCACATCCATTTGATGTAGCAGACCCATAGGTCCTAAGCATCGTATTAGGACTGGGATTGACAAGGTTTTCCTGTTTTATTATTTTTAGCCAAAAGGATAAAAGGTTGTGGTTATGTGCCTTGATCACAAAGAGATAAGGGCTCAACTCTTGGGTCCTTATGCATATTGCACCAGGTCGTGTTATAGTGGACCCCTTACAATATGGAGGAAGAGCTCGGTATCTGATGTGGATGGTTGAGATTCTAGCTTGTCATGGTTTTGCATAGGGGAAATGTGTTTGAGGGGTTCAGTAAATCATAGCGCCAAGGTATCAGGAATATCTGTCAATAATCAAGCACTTTGTAAACATGTGATGTACTAATGTGATGAGGAAATTGCCATCAACTGTAGATCATGGCTAATCATGTGAAAATTATGTCATTTGACAAGATCGTGGTATTGGAGTATCAGGATACTGAAATGGAAAGCATGTTAGAGCTCTTTGGTATGTAGTGTTCCATTATGATGGGGAAAATGTCATCAATTGTAGAATCCGCCAACTAATGATATGTCTACCATTTTAGTAGTCATACCCATAAGGGGACACTTGACACTGGAATATAATGGGTCTTTGGTATATGATATGGATAGTCAAGGTTCCAAGCAGAAGACCAAGGTCACAACTCATGGTCATGGGTGACTAATGGTTCAACACTTGGAGCTAAAGGGTTAGAAAAATAATCCAGGTATCCATGTGTCTGTAGTACCCATAACTTGGATTTTTTGTAGCATTGAATTAAGACTTTTTAGGGCATATGTTATATATGTGGTCCTATCATAAGGTCATGCGGGATTGATGATTGAGCCCTTGAAGCTGGTCAACGAATTCGGGTACCTGAGGTTTTAGAGCATGTCCCTTGTAAAGAAAAGACCTAGATTCCAAATCTTCCAAACAATTGTTTACCATGGTAACAACACTTGGTCATAGCAAGAGCATGGTGATTTAGCCCATGGGGCTAAGTAGTTATCAAAAATTAGTTTCTCGGTCATCTGGATATACAAGTTCTTGTGATATTTTTTATTTTGGTGCCAAATTACTTAAACCCATTGCCTTTTCCCATGGTTTTGGGAATCCCATGATATTAGCCCCAAAAGGGGATTCCATTCATCTTGTCTACTTAGATCACATCTTCATGGGGTGTGGTCCCAAATCCAAATAATTATTATAAATAACTCGAATAAGGAGAGTTAGTTATGTGAGTCTGGATGTGATGTGATAGAGCGATAGACTAGGACAAAGAGGAAGTGTGAAGAAGAATAAATTATTTGGGTCAAGCATGAATAAATCTAAAGATGAAGTCGAAAAAGGTAATGTAATCTATGTGAGGAATCTATCAAAACAAGAGTGTTGAAGGGTCTTATGAAGTTTGTGATGTGCAAAGAAGATTTATGCCCGTAATGTTGTCTGAAGTATGAAGTATTGTGGCTTGAGATGATCAAGATGAGGAATGTTTGTGGTTAAGTAAAAGTTTTTATTGTATGAGACTAAGTGTTAAAGTAAAAATGAGTGGTGAAGCAAGTAAGAGAAGAAATATTTGACCAAATCAGTCCTGTGATGAGAAAAGTGCAATTACAGAGTTGCAAAGTACAAAACAAAGAGTAGAGTGTATAATTGTGAAGAAAAGAGCATAACAAAAACTTAGAATTGATAAGGGGATTGGTGTCTCCTTCAGCTTGGTGCCTGTAAATAAAGGGGTTGGTGTTTCTTTCAGGTTGATGCTTGTAAATCAAGGGATTGGTGTCTTCTTCGAGTTGATGCCTATAAATCAGGGTATTGGTATCTTCTTCAGGTTGGTGCCTATAAATCAAGGGATTGATGTCTCCTTCTAGTCGATGCCAGTAAATTTATGTAACAGTAGGATGGTTCCTACAAGAATTATTCAAATAATTATTGTGGTTTTCTCCCTTTTGAGGGTTTCCATGTACATCTAGTGTTCTCATGTGTTGCTTATGTGTTTGATGCAATATATGATTTGAATTGTTTTAAAAGTGTAAATTGGCTATTGTATTGATTCGTTCTCCCTCTTAGTATAATCTTAATTCCATCAATTAGTATCAAAGCAAGTTCATTCAGTAACAGTCTAACCATTGGAAGGAAGATCCAACAATAAACATGGTTATTTAGGATGGTCATTTCACAAATAGAGTTCACTTTTTTAATGTATCAAACTATGCTTTCTAGAAAGCGAGAATGACGACATATTCGATGTCTCTTGGTGCTAATCATTTATATGAAGTGGTGGATGGATATAAAGAGTGATAAAATCATTTGATTAATAAATATGACAAACTAGATTTCACTTATAATCCAAAAGTAATGAATGTTATCCTTAGTGGCCTCTCAGAGTCAAAATTTGTCAAAGTTATGCATTGCAAACCAACAAAGGAGATATGGGACAAATTACATAACAACTATGAAGGAGATGACTGGGTAAATAGATCTAAACTTCAAGTTCATTGAACGAATTTTGAAATTTTAAGGATAAAATGAGATGAAAACATAACAAACTTCTTCCTTCATGTGAATAAGATAGTTAATATTATTAAAGGCCTTGATGAAGTTGTAGTAGTTCAGAATATTTTGGGATCTCTCACCTCTCGATTCAATGCAAAAGTTTCATCCATGGAAGAACTGAGAGATTTTAAAAATTATCCATTGATCAACTTCATGGTATCTTGATAGCCTATGATATGAGAACCATTAAGGAGAATTCAGGATCAAGAGAAGCAACCTTCAAAGTAGTAAGGAAGGCGCATGATCATGACTATTCAAGCTCTAAATTTTATAAGGAAGAAGCATGGTTTGTAAGGAAGCTAAAGAAAGGATCTGCAAGTATAAAGGTAAGCCACCTTTCGAGTGTTTTAATTGTGGTCAAATTGGTCATTATGTTTCTAAGTGCCTCTATAGAAAGATAAATAATGAACATGATGAAAAAGAAAAGAAGAAATATAGGAAACTCAATAATGAAAAGACTTTAAGGAAAAAAATATTATATTCTAAGGAGGAAAACAAACCATCAATAGAAGAGGATGAACAATAATTTGATTAAGGTAAGGAGAAATATTTCCTTCTCATGGCCATAGATGCTTCTAAGTGTCCAATTTCCAATATAGAGAAAAATGGTGATGAAAAGGATTAGCAGGATAGTAATGGATATGTATTAGATGATGATACAAAAGACATTCTCTAGCCATGGAAGTAGAAGTCAATGAGAAAGATAAATTAGATGTAGTACAATGTATATCAAAAGGAACCAACAAAGGCAACAGTAATCTTCCACTCTATTTCAGTTGTGGCAATGAAGGTCATTTTACTTCTAGATATACATATGGAAAATATGAAGCAAATGATGATAAAGATGATTTTCTAGTCATGAGTGCTCAAACTATTAATCAACAAAATAAAGATAACCAGGAAAATAAGACAAATGCAGAGGAGGAAATTGAAGGTAAGAAATATTTTCAAGGTCAGTTTTTGCTGCCTCAAAAGTGATAAAGAGATTAGTGATAATAAACAAAAGTCAAAAGGAGCTATTGTAGGAGTATGAAGATAAGGATCATGATCTTTATGAAACAGAGAAAATGGTCGTCATCCTTAAAACTAAATTAGAGAAGTAAGGGAAATGAAAGAAGTGGTGACAAGCTAGTTGGAAGAAAAGGAAGGAATTGTGAGAATTTAGAAGCTGAGATTGCTTCCTTAAGAAATGATCTTGAACAAGCAAATGATTAGTTGAAATTTGTAAAGAGCTATGAAAAATTAGAATATATTCTCAATTCCCAAAGATATCCCTTTACTGAGGCAGACATTGGTTATCATGAAATTGTCAAGAGAGAATCAGAAGCAAACACATCAAAGACAAAAGAAACTAAGAGTTATCTTAATGTGCTTTAAGGAACAAAAAATCAACCAAACCGAGTGAGAAAAAATTCCAATGATTAGTATAATATTGATCAAACCAACCACAAAAATAGTAGGAAAGAAGGTGAGGATAAACTAAAGCAAAATCATGTCAATCCCATATGTAGAGATGGAGTAAGAAAGCAACAAAAGTTTGAACTTCCTCAAGCAACCAACCAAAGCAAGTTGATTCCTTCAAAAGGATCAATTCCTTCAAGAATACTCTTCGCATCAAGGTATGCATATGCTTTTAATGGATATTGTTTTATTTTTCTTAAATTTGGCCACTGAGCAAACTATTGTAGATCAAGAAGCAACAAAAGTCCTTATCAGACCTTAGTGAACAACCCTATTAGATTTGGAAATTATTGCAATCATGGAATCAAGAACCTTAATTCATTTTTCCCTTATTGGACCACATTGAATGTTTCAAGTGTGACAATTTTGGACACAAAGCTCATAATTGCAGAGGAAGTATAGTAAAGTCTCAAGGTCAAAGAAGAAGAGAATAAATCATCATCAATAGAAATCAAATTATGAAGATATGGAGAAGGAAGCAAGAGTAACGTAAAGAATACAAGCTAGCTCTACATGTTCAAGACAAACAAATCCAATGGTATATTGACAATGGATGCTCAAATCATATTTCATGTGATAAAAGTAGGTTTCTCTCTCTTAAGGAAGTTAAAGGTGGTAGCGTCATCTGGAGACAAAGATAGATGAAGGATTATTGTAAAGGGCATAATAAATCATGATAATGGAAGGACAAAAACACTAAATGTTTTGTTTGTTTAAGGACTAAAACACATTCTACTAAGTGTAGGTCAAATGGTTAATCAAGAGTATGATCTCACATTCAATTCCAAAGGATGTGAAATAAGAAAAGGAGGTTCAGGAATATTAGTAGCAAATGCAATCAGGTCTCAAGACAATGTGTATGTCTTCAATGAGATTAAAATAAAGGAAAATTTCACTATGGAGATAATGTACGTGACAACACACACGTGAATCTAAGTATAGCATCAAATGAAGAAAAAAGTGGAAGGCGCAATCAAGGAGATGAAAGTACAAGAGTGAGAGCTAAAGGAGAAGAAAGATAGGCATGATCCAGATGTTGTAATGTGAAGGGAGTGAAGTGAATGATGAACTTAAAATCAACATCAAGTATAATACCTTTTGAAAAATGAAAATGTATGGAAGAAAATTCAAATGATGAGAACTACATAAACAAGTTTGTGTTCATTCAGGGAAAATAGAGTTGGTTGTTGAATAAGTCAACAGTTAGAGTAGTTTTAAAAACTTACAAATCAACATAGCATAGGAGAATCATATTATAGAAATAAAATTACAAAGGAAGAAGAAGAGAGAGTTGATTTATCACATCCCAAGACTACATCAAAGATCACTTTAGTTAAAGAATTAAAAAATAGAGACAGATTGACCCACCAAATAGGAAAAAGGAAAGAGAGAGACATGTACTCAAAGAGGGAAAGTTAAAAATGAATTTGATGATGTTGATAATAGGGGGAGATTCATTCTTTAGCTAGAACAAAGAAATTGTAGTCAATCAAAGAAGGACCTTTATCTAGAAGAAAACATAAGAACATATCTAAGGAAAGAATAAATGCTTAAAGGAAATCAAACATATAAAGTATTGTACCACTTACAAGAAAAATGAATGGTTGTAGAAAATAAAATGAAGGATGAGAAAAACTATATATCTAGGGGAAATAACCCTTTTGATTTGGATGGTGAGAGGAAGGAGGATAGATATCACCACAACACATTGAAAGAGAGAGAACAAGACAATATGATAAAGCATTACAAGGTAATTCTTCCCTCACACCTTCGTTCGCCATGGTTATGGGTCAACAACATAAAACCCTTCTCCATCAACACTTGATGCATTGTAATCATCATGTTTATGGGTCAACCACACAAAATTATTCTCCAAGCCTGCCATCACCAACTTGGTTTTGGGTCATCCACAAACACACGGTTATGGGTTGATCTAGGAGGATCTAAAAAGACTCAAAATTTGAATTCCTCAAATATCATCAAAACTAATGCCAAGTCGTAAATCTCGTCAAGATGATTCCAATGGTATGAACGAGACCTCAATTCGAGTTTGTATGAGGAAGTTATGCACATCTGAAGTTTGGCACACAATTTTTTTTTTTTTTTTTTTTGTAGGTGGGACCCATAGGGTGCCATGTGGTACTCCTGCAGGCTGCCACGTGGCATCCCAATCAGTGGGCATAGTCAGTAAGCGGTGATGAGGTAGAGCATAGTTGGCAAGTGACATCGGCACCACATGTCAGTCTCCAATGGAACATAATGGTAGTAACATGGACCAGTCAGCGGTCGCCATGTAGCCTAATCACTGAGCGCCACATGGCACCCTCTGGTTGGCCAAGTGGATCAACGCACCCAATGGTAATATCTATTCTAACATATGCACTACATGACCTTTGAACAATGTTTTGGCATATACATTAAAAGAAAGGGAGGCCTATGGGTTTGACCCTGGGACCTCCCCAACAACAATGAACTAATATTAGCCTGCCAACCAATCTGCCAGCAGAGTGGGATTTAGCATGTCCAACACCCCATACACTTTTAAACTCCTACCATTTGAATGGATGGAGCTTGGTAGCACATGGCTAGATTCTTGGTATATTCTAGGAAAAATTCTATAGGAATATTTTGATTGTTGTGGCATCTTGAAGATTCCTTAGAGGACCTAGAGGTGAAACTTATAGAAGCTAGTTAATTTTATACTAATTTCTCATAATTTTGCAAGGAATCCACTAATGCAGTCAGAATTGGGATATGAGCAACAAAATTTTAGGTCACTCCCAAAAGTGAGGTATTTCCATGTATTTTTCCAAGTAGTTTCCTTTCATTTGGTTGAGATAATATGGAGGCCTGTCCACTTTGAAGTTAGGCCCAGAAACGTAGCTCACACATTGTGGGTGAACTTTGTTAACAAATCTTGGTGCATTGTCAATAATGTCTTCATTTGGTGTTGCTTCTTTTTGGATTTTACATTTATGGTATTTTCATGCTCTTTAAGCAATTATGTTTAACATCACCGAAGAAAAGATCTCAGATCATGGGTCAACCACACAAAATCCTTGTCTTTGTTTGATCCGAATTGGATCGATGAAAATTATTAGAGTTCTATGACTGTATCAAATCAGGATAGACTTCAAAAAATTGTGAACAAAGAGCTATCAGGAAGACCTCTGGACAGTGGCAGTTTGTAGCCAGCAAGGAACGACGAGGACCTCGGTCAAAGCGCACTGACCGAGGCCCATGGAGATCGCGCAGTACACAAACTAGTAGTTAGGAAGTCTGGATCAGAAAACAGAGGTCGTTTCTGATGCGTGATTAGCGCTAATCGCGCATCGCTGGGAAAAAACCCTCGAAATGGAAAGGCCCCAAGTGCTCCGTCACAAGGAAAAGCTGAAAACTGTGGGAAAAGCACTAAAGCAAAAGGCAGGCCCCGCACTCCAAAACCAGCTGAATATCAGAGGCATGTTGGGCGGTAAGCGGATTTGGTAGGAGAACGAGCAATTCCATACATTGCATGACGCATGTCCAACGAATGAGAGAGAAAATTGCCTCTCATTGCGGGCTAACGTCTGAGCAAGTCAACCGTGCAATATGAGCGATAACCGTAGGATCTGGGGGCCCCAGATCTAACGGCAAAGATTGCGCCCGATGAATGGACACATCTAGAGGAAGAATTAAGTTGCAGCGTATAAAAGTCTGAAGTCTGATTTGATCGCTTAGTTGGCGGATGAATCATTACACAGCGTAACCGAAATACCAAACCATTTGAGGAAGAGCTGGTGCAGTTCGTGAGGGGACAAGTGGCCACTTCGCTGCGAGACGTTACACAGTGGCGATGACATAGAGGCAGGGAACTCCAAGAAAATAACAGGAGGCAATCCTAAGGGGTGGAAGAGGAAGCAAACAGTCATTAGACAAATTGGCTTTAAGCCATGAACAGGCAGAGACAGAGATAAGGAGAGCGTGAAGCAAGCACTACAAGAAAGAAGGAGACAATGAGAGAGAGACAGAATAGAGAATAAGCAAGAAGTAGAAAATAGAGAGTCGAGCTAACCTGCAGAGTAAGGTAGCATCGAGCAGACAGAAGGCTTGAGAGGTTCGAGCAATCCCTGAGAGGATATTTGTCGGGAATTGGGTATCAAATTGGACTCATCCCATTCAAGACCACTTGAGGTCGAGACTTAGTAAGGAAGAGTCTGTGCACTCTAGTGGCTTAGGGAATCCAAGAACCACCCTCCTAAGCATCATATGTTTCAAGAGACTCAAATTGAGCTCCTCATTGTAAAAACTTTGCTTTAAAGACATAATAAGAAAAGGCCACCACTGAAAGCTAGACCGGAGACGTAGCCCAGGAGGATTGGGTGAACTCCTTGTTAATTTGTTGTGTTCTTGTATTTGCTTACTGTGTTTCTCTCATTGTTTTCCATTTTTCAGTGTTTGTTTATTTTGCAATCTGATCGATCCGTTGCTTAAGATAACATAGACACACACCAGCACATGAGTCTGTAACACCTTCATTCATTAATTAATTAACTGAGATCACTCACGAGTGATTTTCAGATCATCGTTAGCACTTGGCACATTGTAGTCACTTGGTTATGGGTCAGCCACAAACCCACGATTATGGTTTGAACACACAAAACATTCTCTTCATTGGCTCATTCAACATAAGCTTCTAATGGGGGAACTTGACGAAATGGGGACCATTGTTTCCTATGAAGGAGGATTGATCTGAATGGAAAGTGACACCCACACATGGTTTTTACCTATGGGATTGAATGATGTAACTCAAGGAGGCACTAAAAATACTGTTAATAATGGGCCTCACCTTTCAAAAGGACAAATTCTTCTTCGATGTAGCTATAAAAGGTTATTTTTCTAGTTAATAAAGAATTGGATTTTTATCATATTTTAATGTTGTCTCTCTTTCTATGTCTTGTGGTGATATATAAACTCATTCCTCACTGTCTAAATCAAATAAATTGCAAGTGCATCTTCTTGGGGTATTCAGATACCAGCAAAGCATATCATCTTTACAATGAGGTAAACAAGAAGTTTATTTTATCTAGAGATGTGATTTTTCTTGAATCTTCTAAGACTAACAACAATGTTGAGTAATAGCTTGAACATTTTGATAAATTCAATCATGTAAACACATATCATGAATTTGATAATGAGATTCCACATCTTGAAGGGGAAATCCCTATAATGGATCAATCTATGAAATCTCCTTCTTAAACATTCTCCCCCTTACAAGGTCCTAACCACTTACTCAGATCGGAAGACTCTTTGAGTTATGTGATTGAGAGGATTAGAAGGATGAATCTTGATGCAAACCCATCTCAATTAGTGGATAAACTTGGACCATAGCACAGTCATATAAACAAATAAATAAAGGCAAAAGAAGAGAAAGACTTCCTGCTCAGAGAGGTGAAGCAAGCAACTCCGTCGAAGTATTGTCCAAGATCGCTGGAAGTGGAGAAATGTTTGTGTTCTTGTAGTGACTTTGTCAGAGTACCATCAAGGCCCACTGATAACAGAGCAACACCAAAGATGGAAAAAATACTCTAAAAAATATAATCTCATGAACTTCACTACCCTTCCCAGCGAAAAAACATTGTGATATTTCTGAATCTTATGATGTGTTCAACCGAGAAAGGTATAAAGGGGACCATGATCCGAATTTAAATAGGAACAGAACAAATTATAGAGATAACTATAAACACACAGATGCAGTGGAAATAATATTTCATTTCATTAATGTAAAATACTAAAATATGCTTACAAACAGAAATGGACATAAACCAGCTAGGGCGATGGTAGCTTATCTCTGAGAAGAGATATGGCAACTACATGCCTCTGAACTACCATACAATGAGGCTCAAGGGCATTTTTATTATTGAATAATAAGAGCAAACCCTAAACAACCAAAACCCTAACCCGAGGAGATGTAACACCAAGAGTTTATGGGCCCCATTGGGGTGAGTTGGACAGCCAACTTCCTGGGGTCGTGACTTGGTCATATTATCTCCGTTTGACGTGCATGATAACTCGTTGGAAAGATATCTCCAAGGACTACGACAAAAAAGACAATTTTAGGCAACAAATCGTTGGAGGTAGATTTCCAAAAAAACGTCGTTTAGGGCCTCAAAACGGCTCTGGAAGTTTAGGATAACACCTGAAAAATAGTAAACTATGCTACAATAAAGGAAATTGAAAAACTGAAAGAAGCAATGGTGCGGGTCCAAGTGGAATTGGTGGGTGGACACCAATATCCACCTAGATTAGACCATGTTTATTCATGGGGTAAGTGGGGATACAAAAGTAATCTTCATGATGAATCAATACTCCCCAAAGAACCAAGACCTTGCAAAGAAGAGTTAACCAAGGTAGAGAAGTTGGAATTCGACCAGTGTGTCACTGAGTGTTGTTGTTGCTCAATTTTGGCATACGCTCAATTTCATAGCCTTCATTTGTTTTGTACATTGTCATCGCAAACATTGAAACTCATTCCGTGTGTTTTCTTGAGGAGTTTTTGCCCCCTTTGCAAGATAGGCAAAATGTCATATTTCTGCATGTTACTCATTGCATCAT
Organism: Pinus taeda; assembly: GCA_000404065.3. NCBI lineage: Eukaryota > Viridiplantae > Streptophyta > Pinopsida > Pinales > Pinaceae > Pinus > Pinus taeda. Next base: position 192,458 of record APFE030366435.1, on the reverse strand, counting down.
GTGTTTAAGCATGTTTTGGTGGTTTCAAGAGGTCATATTTGTGTAAATGAGTTGTTCTAACCATGTAAACATTGGTCACACTCATTTACAAAGTTTCAAGCATTGTTGCACAAGTGTCTTCACAGTCATCGTAAAGTGTATCTTTGGTGTCGCACTTGCTGTAACTCATCGTAAAGATATCACTAAAGGAAATGCATTATTAAATTCTCCTGGACGATCTATGTTTTTGTGTTGTCAATCATTCTAAGTGTGTGATCATAGTCAAATTCTTATCGCTATTCACATCAATCTCATCGATCTCACACTTAGCCATTTTTATGAAAAGCTTCCCGACCAAGCAACTAGCTTCACTCGGCTTCCCTGAACTGCGCATTATGAAGTCTCAGTCATTTAGCTGCGACCTTGCCTCTTGAAAATGTGCAATGTGCAGTTCCTGCCTTCTAGGACTGCTGCGTTTCACAGTTCCAGTGCTAAAGCCCCGACCCTAGCTTCTAGAATTGCATAATCCATCTTCCCAAAATAGCCTCAACTGCACATTGCAAAGTCTCTAGGCTCAATATCATCCCTTGGGCCCATTATATGTGTAATTTCATAATGTTCCAACCTCCTTTATGTCTTGAAACTATGTAGTAGGCTCATCTAGTGGTCATCCCCTTAGCCTATCACCCTGACTCCCATAATTGTGTAGTTTTCTTCCTTAGCTTAGCCTAGACTATACACTATGTAGTCTTAGATCTCAAGGTTCACCCTTGACTGCTTGAACTGCGAAGTCACTGAGCTTCTCTCTCATCTTGTTCCTTGGTTCCAGCTCAGACAATGGATCAATATGCTCTATCTTATACTAAGTGTTTTTCGGGCTGATGTCATCTTCTCATGAGTGAATTGCAGATACAGGTACCTTATCATAACATGGCGAGACGATGAATAATGAGATGAAGGAAGGAAACATGTTGAAATAAATCTTTGTAATTGGTTATCCAAGCTAATCAACCAAGAGAAAGCAAAGGGACACTAGTTTGCGATTACAACTCAAGATTTGAGATCATTGAATATTCCCTACCACCAAGCCATGCGGAGGTGGAAAAAAAAGCATTCTCAAATAATGAATCAACACACAATACAATTAGTGGCTTGACATTGCCACATCATCAAGAAGTCCATGTCAGCAATGTCATGTCATGCCATGTCACGAGTTGTCACATGCCCCACCATTATGGTGTATTATGTATTTTAAGTCCAAAGGACATGTATGGAATACAAAGAATCATGTAAAGTTGAAAAGTTATAGAAGTCAAACATTCATGAGGATATATGAAGAGTCACAAGGAAGGTGAAGCATCACCTCCTCATTGTTATATATACGCCCTCATTGTAAGAGCAAAGGACTTTTAACCTTGGCTCATCCCGCAAGGCAGTAGAGAGATGAGCTAGTTCTTTTGAGGAGCAAGGGGTGGATCCAATGCTCCACTATTGCAGCTAGTGGTGTTCATTGTATACATGTGTCTTGGAGCTTTTACTTAATATAAGAAGCCTTATTGGCCAACACGTTCTTCATGCATGGATTATGGATATTTGTAAGGCTATTATGTGAATGTTTGTAATTCGTGTGTGCTTTCATCTGTGCTAAAGTAGTTGGACTTTGTCAATTATTTTGGTACATATCATATCGAGAATGTGTTGTAATTTCTATTATCATTGTTACATCATCGTGGACTATTCCCTTGGATATTAGATAGATATTCCTTATTACATTGGTTGTAATGATCGTCTCATCTCTGTGGACTATTCCTCTTTATGTTGTACGGATCCTTCTTGTTCATGTGCATCTCTACTAGGGTGGTACTGCTACCTCTCTCTTAGAGACTACTTCTCCTCCCCTCCATAATGAATAACTTTGACACACACACGATCAAACACTCACGAGGCACACCCCTTACTTTTCGAAGGCACATTTGCATTCCTCTCTCTTGTTGATAGCTAGAACCAAGGTATATCTTTAATATAATCGACAATCAGGCCATATTCTAGATGAAGCTTTGTTGACGGTGCTGGAACCGCCAACATGTCAGGGGATCTCCTCGGTAAGAAGTCCCAACTAGACCTCAGACCATTTGGTGCAGGAATCCCAGTGGTGGGTCATACGGTATCACCTAAGAAGGGAAACACGAGCAAAGATGCATCACAAACTGGAAGGTAAGTAAGTTGAAAATCCAAAGTGATGGTTAAACGAACATCATATTTCAGTAAGATTCATACATACATACACATAAAGAGTCTATACACACATGAATAAGCAAACAAATACATAGATCATTTAGAGTAAACAAGATAGCTAAAATACAATATGACATATGCATGAACATGTTGGCTTTGTTATGTTAAGAAGTGAAAGTTCCAATCATATAGTACAACCATGACTAACCACTAGTCCTGACAGCGGAACGTTAGAGTCACTACTACCTGCTCCTCTAAAGAGATATACTAGCCCTGCACAGTGGAGAAGCCAAGGCTCATTATAATACTCCCCAAGATTTCTCTAAGATACTCCTATCGGAAGCTTGGTTGACCAAAAGCCTCTATAATGAGTTATGAGGTGTTATATATAGAAAAGGGTGGGGTGACCCTTGACATTCCCCTTTGTGACTATTCACCTACCCTCATGACTCTTCAACTACTCTATGATTGTTACATTCAACTATCGACCCTTGAACTTCCACTTGACAAGACGTTACATACAATCTACACATGTACCCATGTGAGACAAAATAGGCTTGAGCAAGCCATGCAAGCTATCACTAACACTGACAGTTGTGGCAAGACCAACTCTTCGACATCCTCATGATGATCGATGATGGCGAAATGATGCCAAGCTTCGTCGTCTGTGATGGTATCCATGCACTCAATGGTGACTGCGAAATGCACAATTTCAGTCAGTAGTGACATGCAAACCAACAAACTGCATTGCGTAGTTTTTGGGGCCAGCAAGGCACTACCTCCTGGAATTGCACAATGTAAGCTTGAAGGTTAGTGTTGGGCCAGACTTGCGTAGTTTCTGGAGGGAAGGTAGAACCTTCAGAATCCGAGCTGTTAGGAGGCTGATTGACTGCTAGAAATGCACAATGCGTAGTCCAGCCTATCCTACTGAGCACTAAAACTGCGAAATGCACAATTTCAGTCAGTAGTGACATGCAAACCAACAAACTGCATTGCGTAGTTTTTGGGGCCAGCGAGGCACTGCCTCCTGGAATTGCACAATGTAAGCTTGAAGGTTAGTGTTGGGCCAGACTTGCGTAGTTTCTGGAGGGAAGGTAGAACCTTCAGAATCCGAGCTGTTAGGAGGTTGATTGACTGCTAGAAATTCACAATGCGTAGTCCAGCCTATCCTACTGAGCACTAAAACTGCGAAATGCACAATTTCAGTCAGTAGTGACATGCAAACCAACAAACTGCATTGCGTAGTTTTTGGGGCCAGCAAGGCACTGCCTCCTGGAATTGCACAATGTAAGCTTGAAGGTTAGTGTTGGGCCAGACTTGCGTAATTTCTGGAGGGAAGGTAGAAACTTCACTTCTAGAAATGTTCAATGCTAGTCGGGCAAGGCAAGATCTGGGCTAAGGGAGCCTAGACCCGCCGACGGGCGACTAAAAACATGACAAGTCTGAGTGCATGGTGATACTGAGTGTAAACAAGAGTGAACGATCATGCATGCAAACATCAAGTGTAGGATTAAGAAAACGGGAAAACATGCATGCGTGTGAAGCAAGTTGTCGCAACGGTGACCGTTGGTGCAAAAACAGTGTCATGCATGCGACAATAGTGAGATGCAAACAAAAACTGAAACAGCCTCCTAAAGCTAACCTACATTA
>APFE030366435.1:129221-188337 GCA_000404065.3 Pinus taeda | reverse complement strand
AATAAAAATGCTCACTGAAATCAAGTAGACAACACTCACACACGCTGAAACACAAAAAGCGACAGAAACATAATGCAAGACATGCAAAGTGGTCTTACCCCGAAACAAGTGAGTTGAATGTGCCTACGACTCCTAGATGTGATGTGGGATGTCAAAGCTACAAGATCGATGTGAGGAATGAGTTCTACAACGTCTCATTCATAAGTTTTGATAAAATCGAGGTTGTGACGCACATGCCACAAATCTAGGGAAAGTGACAATTGTCAGGAGGTTTCTAAAATGAGCAATGCATGTAACCTCCAGCTTCTAAAAATGGATCCCTAAATCTAGAGATGCCTTTGCATGCTGCCTTGGGAAAAGTAGCCCATGCATGATAATCAATTTTTCTCGGTTTGGGAGGGAATCGGTCATCCTAAAGGCACATGCATCGGTCTACGAGCCTGGGATGAAAATTTGTGCAATTCCTGGGTTGAGTTGGGCTAGTTGTCTGAGAGGGATTGCGTAATTTCTGGGGTCAGCAGGTGACTGCCTCCCAGAAGTGTGTAATTTCTGTGTTGAGCAACAGTGCTGGGTTAGATTGCGCAGTTTTCTGGAGGAAGATTGCCTAACTGCTCTGTGCAATTCTGGAGCCCAACAGGCTACTAGGCTGGTTTGCGCAATTTCGTGAGGAAGACTGACTGATTTCTCTATGTAATTTTGGAGCCCAATAGGCTGCCAGGCTTATTTGTGCAATTTCTAGAAGGAAGGCTGGTTCCCCTCCAGAATTGCACAATTTTATGAGGGAATCCTCACAACTTGATTTGAGCAATTCTTGAGCTCAACAGGTTGTCCTGGGATGAATTGCACAAATTTTCAGAGGAAGCTTGACAAGAAGCATTGCACAATTCTTGAGCTCAGCAGGTTGGCCAACTGATTTGCACAATTTCTGGAGGGAAGGCTGGTTCCCCTCTAGAATGGCGCAATTTTCTCGGGTAGCTACTTGGCCAGCACATGGTCTAAGTTTGGAAAGAGAGCCTGTGAGAGGAGTGAAGAAAACTGACATGCACAGGCTGAAAAGACACTAAGAAACAATTGAAGCCTATATGCTTGATAGTGCAAGACATGCTGCTAAGGATGGTTGGTAGGGAGGTTCCAAATGAATCTAAGGCAAAATTTTGGAGGGCGTTTGTAGCCACTACAATAGGCTCCTATCCCAAATGGTGTGAGGTATAATTGGGACCACATATCGGGGAGACCCCTTGAATTTTGGCAGGCCTAGCATCGCTAACATAAGGCTTCTTCAGGAATAATCTCAATGTCTTTTCCTTCACCAAAGTTGTTGGGTAATTTAATTGCGCTTTAAATTATTTTACATTAAATTGTTAATCCAGGATTGTAAACTTCTGAAGTATATGACACAATATATGTTAAGAGTTTATATTTCAATTCTAAAAGAAATAAATTGCAATGAAAGAAATTTACACTATATAAAAACAAATAAAATGACATGAAATGAAATATTAATCTAGAAAAGCATTAAAGAATTAATGTATGACAAAATTAAAAAATTCATTTAGGAAAACATGTAAACTTAATCTATGAAAGCATGGAAATCTATATCTATAAAAGTAAGTAAATTTAATCTAAGAAAACTTGTAACTTTAATCTAGAAAGCATTTGAAATCTATTTCTATGAAAGAAAACAAATTCTAATCACAAATGAGGCTTCTTTTTTTTTTTCATATTTCTCAAGTGCTTGATTTCAATATGGAAAATAATGAAGTGACAATTAGAAACTTTAAAATAAAGCATCTAAAACAAATAAATAAATCAAATTCTAAGTGATCATTGAAATGTAAATTATTTCTTAATTAAAAAGTTTAGATAATTGTTAGAGAATTGTAATGACTTAAAAAACTAGATTGATTTAGGTTGAAAATGAGCGATATTATTTCTTAATTAAAAAGTTTAGATAATTGTTAGAGAATTGTAATGACTTAAAAAACTAGATTGATTTAGGTTGAAAATGAGTGATCTCTTTATTAATTTGATGGTCAGTTCAAATTCTTTTTTCTATTGAAATATTTACTGGCCACAATACGAAATCTGAAAAATGACATTTGAAATATCCACAAATATCTCCAAAATCATGCATTATGTTGAAGAAATTTATATATTGCAACGAAATTAGCTCATTTTACACAAAACCCATGTTTTAGTTTTTCAATATTTGTTTTAGTTTGGCCACAAACTACATCAGGAGTTGGTTGCTCGAAAAATGTTGTTAATCTAAATCACCATCTTTGATCAAGTGTTGAAAGCTCACAATTACAACATTAAACAAAATGCTATTGCTAATCCATAGAAGAAACTAATTTAAAAAATAAGAAAATTAATAAAAATTACATATATTATGAAACTACATGAATTATGTCTTACAACAAAATAAGAATATAAAATTCTAAAGTAAATAACACAACTTATCAAATGTATTTTATTCTATCATTGTTTGAAATTATGCTCCAAGATCTCCCCCTTTTGAATAGAGAAGACACTGTTATTTATTCAAAAATTAGGATAACTAATTAATAAATGTAGATCCACAAATATCTCCTAGATCCACAAATATTTCATGTGGTTACAACCATGTATTAACATCTAGTAAGTAACATCTCTACATATCCTCTCACAAATCTCCAAAATATTTGATAAAAAATCTTATCAAAACTTTAATGGTTTTTCTCCGTCAAATGTGCTTGAATGATTATATCAAATATTCTTCAAACCTTCAAGAGTCCGAAGAGGAAATTTGAATCTGAGACTTTGCTAGAATCTTCAAATATGTCTACACACATCACAAAACTCATCCAAATTTTATATATAAGTGAATACATGTTATTTTTCTAATATTTAACCATAATTTCACTCAAAATACTAAAATTATGCTTTTGAAAACAATAATGATAAACCCATATATGATCATGAAAATGGTCTTAGTGTAAGGTTATAATATAATGGAGTATGGTTAAAAGTGAATGAAAAATATGACATTTTGGAGACCCAACAAAAGGTCTGATACAATATAGATTTTTCAAGTGCAATAGAGACAAACACTAATTTCTAATGATGTATATCTTCTTTTAACACTTCTATTTTATCATTTAAATAATTACACTTCAAAAATTCAGCCATAAATGCATAAGGACAATAGAGATCACAATGCACAAAGACAACACAATATTTACCCTGGGAAAACCCATTTGGGAGAAAACCCAACAACCTTTTCCTTAGATAAATTCTTTAGTTCAACACGAGATACACCTAATACTACTAGTCAACTATGATGGTCAAACTGACCAATAATGCTATGCTCTAACTTGGTCAAACAACCCTCTTGTCAAGTCAATCTTCTGCCCAAAAAACTCAATCTTCTTTGATCTTCTTAGGATGAAATTTAACCTCCCAGAAACTACCTAGAAATTCAACCCTAATACCCAGAATATTCTACCTAAAATTTTTGCCATGTTGCCCAAAATATTTTGCCTCGAATTTTGGCCCTGATGCCTAGAATTTCGACCCTACTGCCCAGAAGTTCAACCTGCTTCCCATAATATGCCTAGAATGTCACACATATGAAGTCAAGAGAGAGAGATATATTCTTGAGATAATTCATCCTTCTTCGTCCTTATTCTTCTCCACTTTGATGCCTAGAACATGTCTTCTTGTGTGAGAGATCAAATGGTGACTTATGGAGGAGGTTGAGTGCTTTACATATAATTATTGTCTTCTCCGTATGCATGTCTCTTCATTGGACCAACTTGACTTGAAGTAGACCTGAGTTGACAAGTTTGGAGCCAAAAATTCAAAATTCAAAATTTTCTCTTTTGATACCGATATGAAGAACATGTCTTATATTAATCTTTTCAAAGGGTTAATCAATCAAATGACATGAAGAACATGGCTTACATTTTAACTATATTTTTCAAGGGCTAAAATATTAATTATGAAGACTAGCCATAGCTACAAAATTCGACATAACAGCCATGAAAAATTTGAACCCCAACATGAGGAATATTGTCAGGCCAGGAGTAACTCTGAATGAAATTGTTATATTTCATTAAGATAGAACATGGATATATACATGGAGAGAGAGACTATTGGGTTTCATCTCCCAATGTATCTTTGTCTTCCAATTCCCTTTATTTTTCTATTTACAATATTTACATGGATTTATCTAATCCCAAAGATTAGATGTCAACATTCCCCCCCTTAATCTAAAGGGATGTTGGTGAGTCCAAGCATCATTCTGAATCTTTCAAACTTTTCCCTTCCAAGCACTTTGGTGAAGATGTCTGCAATCTTCTCATTTTTGGAACAATGTGATACGTGGATTGTTTTTGCCTTAACATGATGTCAAATTAGATGGTGTTTTGTATTGATGTGTTTGGTTCGATCACAGAAATTTGGGTTCTTAGCCAACTTTATTGCAAAAGTGCTTTCAATAAAAAAAGGAATTGAATCCACTTGTTTCTCATGCAAATATTCCAAAATTTTCATTTGCCTCATAATTTCCTTCATTGCTTCAGCTCCAGCCACATATTCTACCTCAATTGTGGAATCTGCTAGAATTGATTGTTTGCATGACCTCCAGGAAACAACTCTTGATCCAGGACTCATAACATAGCCTAAGGTAGATACCCCATTTTCTTTATCTCCATTGAAATATGAATTAGAGTATCCAATCAAGCTGCAGTCACCCACCTGTGTATACTTGTGTCCAAAGCCTTGAGTTCCCTTTAAGTACTTTAGAACTCTTTTTGCAGTAGATCAATGAACCTCACAAGGATTTTGCATAAACCTGAGAGGAGTCCAATAACAAATGAAATGTCTGGTCTAATAGTAGTCAGTAGTTGAGACTTCCTACGAGTTGTATATACTTTGTTGCATCCTCAATTTCTTTTCCCTCTGTGGATGTGAGCTATAAATTTTGTTCCATTGGAGTAGTCAAAGAATTACACTAAGCCATGCTTACCTTGTTCAACAAATCTCCAATGTACTTCTTCTGAGAGAGGAATATAAACTTCGAATGTTTGGTTACTTCAATACCAAGATAGTCGTGAACATAGCGCAAATCTGTCATTTGAAAACCTTTCCTCAATTCTTTCTTTATGGAGGCAATGCAATTCTCATTGTTCCCTGCCATCCGAAGATCATCTACATACACCACAAGATATACAACTATTTTTCCAAACTTTCTTGACAAACAAAGTTTCATCATCAAGATCATAATGTTTGAAATTGAGCTTCAAAAGATGTTAGTCAATTTCTCATACCAAGCTCTCGGTGCTTTCTTGAGGTCGTACAAGGATTTGACAAGATTGCATACTTTGTGTTCTTGACCCCTCATAACAAATCCTTCTGGATGGGATATAAAACATTCTCTTTCAAATCTCCATTAAAGAAAGCAATTTTTACATCCATTTGATGAACTTTCCAACCTTTTTGAGTTGCCAAGGCTAAGAGTTTCTGAAAGGTAGCTCATTTTATTGTGGGAGCAAAGGTATCCTCGTAATCAACCACTTCCTTCCATGCAAAACATTTTTCCACAAGCCTGGATTTGTGCTTGTCAAGTGATCCATATGCTTTATACTTGTTTTTGAAGACCCACTTGCAACCTATTGGTTTGGTTCCAAATGGAGGATCAACCAACTTCTAGGTGATATTGTTTATCAAAGAATCATATTCTTTCTGCATCTCTTCTTTCCATTCATCATGAGAAGAAATTTCTTTGAAGGAAGTTGGTTCGAATTCTATAGACAAATTTAGTTCACAATCATAAGAAACATCCTTATCAACAAGTGAATCAAGATCATCTACATCACCTCCATTCTATCTTGTTGAGCTTCTTGTTCCTGAATTTCCAACCTCATCAGGATGAACACTTTCAAGTGTCTTTGTAAGCCATTTTGGAGGACATTCCTGATATGGCCCAGGCTGCACATTTGCCTCAGATGGGGCTGAATCAAGATTTAGTCTTCCAATTATGTCAATCACATCACTCAAACTGTCATCAATGGTTGGAGCTTCATGCGGGGGAGAGAGTGCTTCAGAAGAAGATTCCACAGATTGATCCAATATAGTGATCCCCTTCAAGATGCAGAATCTCCTTATCAAACTCTTGAAAATAATTTGCATGTCTGAATCTATCCAAGCGATCAAGTTGGAACTCAACAACACTACCAGTGTTGGAATATTCAAGAAAGATCACATCTATAGATATTATAAAATTCTTATTAACTTCATCATGGATACGGTATGCTTTGGAGGTAATTGAGTACCCCAAGAAGACACATTTGTGACTCGCACCAATTTCATTTCTTTGTTCCTTGGGTATCAAGGCATAACATGTGGAACCAAAAACCTTGAGATTTCTTACCAAAGGAATGTGGTTGTACGACATTTCATATGGAGTCTTGTTTTTTTATAGCATAATATAGACACCTATTCTTTATATACACAGCACATAAAACTGCATCAACCCAAAACATCATCAAACATACCATATTTAAGATTGTCATGTTCATTCTTTCAACTACTCTGTTTTGTTGATGATTATAAGGCATGGTTGTTTGATGTTTGATCCCATGTTGGCAAAGATAGTTTTAAAATTCATTTTATGTATATTCTTTTCCATTATTAGTACGAATATATCCAATATGAGATTGTGCATCATTTTCAATCCATGCATGAAATTCTGGAATGTTTCAAAAGCTTCAAATTTGTTCTTCAGTAAATAAACCCAACACATTCTAGTGTAGTCATAAATAAATGTCATCATATATTTATTACCATTTGAAAAAAGGAACAGACACTGGGCCACATAAAATCATAATGAACGAGTTCAAGTTTTCTATGTGCTTTGGAATGACAATCATAAAAATATTGTTTCTTGTGCTTTCAAAGATACAAGCATCACATTTCTTAAGTTTCCTAGGAATAGTAAGAAAAACAATAACACCATTTTTATTAAATAAATGAAGGTTCTCATAGTTCAAGTGCCCAAATCTAGCATGCCATTAAATACTTGATGGAAATGTACCTTCATCATAGTGAGAACTGTATTAAAAGTTATGTGCATGAGCAGAGGTTCCTTGCAACTTCAGTAGTCTTTCTTCTTCTATCCCAGTTATGACAAGTGACTGATATGATGATTTTCTAACCTCAACCTTGCCATCAAATATATGAATGGAGTGTCCTTGTTGGCGGATGTGGACCAAAGACAACAAGTTTCTCCTCAACTTCGGGAGGTATAAAACATCAAGTAGAAGAAAGTTTAGAAGTCCAAGCAGTTTGAACCTGATGGTGCCAAGCCCTAATGGCTTGAGTTTTGAATTGTCTACAAAGTATATAGCTCTATCAACATTATCATTGAATTATTCAAATAAATCTCTTCTAAAATTCATGTGGCAAGTTTCTCCTGAATCAAGCAATTAAGCATCTTTCCATGAAGCAAGTGAAGAATTTAATAAGTCTTCAATTACTGTAATGTTGCAATGTGCCACAACATAATGAGCGGACTCGGGTTCTTTACCTTTCCCTTTGTCATGTGTTTTACCTTTTCCTTCATTTATTTCCCACTCGAATCTATCCCAAGGCATATTACATGTGGAAGAATCATGTCCCTCTATTGCATAGTATGCAATGAAGATCAAACCTTTCTCCTTGGAAATCTTTGCCCCCCCTGCCTTTAAAACTCTTCCTTCCTTTTCCTCTTCGGAAACCTCTTTCTCTAGAAGAATATTGTGCATGATTATTCTCTTTTTGTGTAAGGTACACAACTTCTTCAAAAGATTGAGGAGTTGTCTTCTTCCCAAAATGCTTATCTCTTTCAACAAACTTCTTCTCAAGAGAGTCAAAGGTAATCTCCTTAAGTTTTCCACTTGCTTGCAGTGATTCAAGGTAATGTGAATAGGTGGGATATAATGCCTTGACATAAGCTATGAGAGTAATGTATATGTCAACACCGATAGATTTTATGTCATGCATAATAGATCTTACTTTTGATGCTAAGGAAAGAGGGTAATCATTTTTCAACTCAAAAATGAACAACTTAATCATCAATTGAACAACTTCAAGCTCAGAGTGTGAGTCATATAATTCCTTCAACTTCTTTAAGGCTTCAAAAGAATTTTAAAATGGAGAAATATGACAACTCACCTCTTCATTTACTGACTCTGCAATTAAGGCATAGGCCTTGTTGCTCTTGTTTCCCCAAATGGCAAGCTCCTTGTCTGAAGTGGGAATTTTAGGTGCGTTGTCTCCTTCTCCTTCACAAACTCCTTTCAAAAACTCATTGAAAATAAAGGTGTGTTTTATTTTTCAAGACCACTCATGATAGTTATATTTACCAGAGAGAACTATCCCACTATGGAAATTAGTGAATGCATCATAAAAAAAAGACCATGTGTTTTTTATTTTCAAAATAATGCAGCCTTACTTTCCGCCTTCTTACGAAACTTATTTAAAAAAAAATAAAAAAAATCACTGCTAATATTCATTGTTCACTATATATAAATTTCATATATCGTATAGAAATTTCATGAAAAGAGTTTAATGAATTTCTTATATACCGTATATGTCCAAAAAGAGTTCAACAAAATTTCCATCACATTACATAACCTTTCATATGTATGAACTTTATGTTATGGCCCTTTTAATCACTATTGACCATTAAAAAAAATTCACATGGCCATTCACCATCTATATAGCCTAAAATAATATCACCACACCAAATATGTCGTATTCCAAAAAAAACTCAACGCACACACAATTTTGGTCTTCACACATGACCTTCAAAAGCAACTTAATGCACACCAATGCTTGGCCTTTAAAAGTAACTTCACAAACAACGCACACTTTTTTTTAAATAACAAAGTATGCAACATATAGCATACAACATCATACTAATCAATGTACGACTTGAATAGACATTCAATGCATGAATTCCATGTTTTGACCAACTTCAACACAGTATCCACGTTCATTCCAATGTTCACGTTAATGTTGGGTGTTAAAAGGTGTCTTTTAAAACTCCTAATTGCCTCACATTAATTATCAACCTGGGTAAGTCCTCTTATTTCAAGAGTGTACATAATATGTGCGCGCTACAATTCCAGAGAGTAATGTTTCTTAAAATGTAGTATAGATCTTTGATACAAGAATAAACGAATGCATCTAATAAACTCAAATTGCAATTATTAAAGGAAATATGACATCTAAGCTTCAAAATTCAATCCTCTATTGAAATCGTAATTAAATCTCACACAAGCAATTCAATTAACAATAGCATCAATTGAGAGCACAATAGCAATAACTCATCTCTTCTGAGCTGATTCAATATAAACTATACTCAATCTCTACGAAGCAATCAAAATGGAAATGATATAAATCTAAGAGTTCAATAGCGATAACCAAACTCTTACAACTGATTAAATCAATACGATTCACTATCTAAATAATTGAATCTGGAATAAGCGTAAATTGAATCAAATGACAGTGTTGTAAATCATAAAAAGCAAAGATATTCCTTCAATACAGGAAAACAAAAAAAGCACATAAGATGAGAAAATTAACAAATGAATCAAACTTGCAGAAATCATAAAGATATAATACAGAGAAGCAGCTTAATCCACCAGAGGCAGGGCCCTTAGTCGTCAACTGCTGAGCTACTTCAGATAAGGCGTATGAACATCAAACTCATATTATATATTAATCATTGAACTTGAGTGACATTACAATATGATCGCATTCTCTTGACAACACAAGTTTGTAAATTAAAATTATAGTTTGAAACAACAAGGATTGATCCCCCTCTTTGATCTCTGTTCTCATTTAAATACACAGAGAGCGGAGAGAAGTTACAACAGATATGATTACAAAATGATTCCCATAACAAATTGGATTGTTCACAACAAATTGATCAACAAGATCATATCTGAAATATCTTTTCATCAGCATTCAATAGGAACAAGTCGAATTTGGTATTGCAACTGAGATAATTTCGAAACTGGCCGCAACAATGAATTTGAGAAAAATGTCTTCAGAGAACCTTCTGTTTCTCTTAATACGGACTGAATTTGGAAAAACTACTTGTCACAAAACTAATTTGGTCCGTTCTGAACAAAACCCATGTTTCAGATTTTCCAGATTCTTCTCCATTTGCCCGAAACGTCCATTGAAAAACTATCACTTCTTATTCCAACGAATTTCTAACTTGGAATATTTAATGATGAGCTAGAGATCAAACTTGCAATCTGGAAAATATCTTGGAGGCTAAAATGGTGAGTGATGGTACAACAAATTTATTAATAAACTATCGTTGGTAAAATCGTGCATAATAATCATCAATTTATTAAAAATAAAGGAGAATAAATAATATTTATCCGTAAGAGCATAAATAATTATAAAATGGAATTATATGATAAATCATGATAAATGACGTGATAAAGAATAGTAGAAATGGATGAAATATGCGTTAAAGAGTGATAATAATAATGACAAACTAGCGGCCCAACATACCCCCAAACTGAATATATTGCATGTCCTCATGCAACCCAAAGACTCTGTATTAACCAAGCAATAATACAAAAATTGTTCATCCCAACTTATGAAATGGATGGAACAAATGAATTCTTCCTCAAATAATGAATATTCAATTGTAGCAATGTTGATGAAAGCGTAACAATTGTTCCATTGACGTTCAACTATATGTATATGAAGTTGCAACAAAATATGATGTAGGTAACAACAAACTCCATTAACCATTTTCTCAAAAACTACAAACCAGATTTTGCTTAAATTTTGCAAGTAAATTTTTACTATATTAATGCTTCTATGATCCAAAAATCAGATCGTTTTGAGACAGGGATCGTGTGATATAAGCAAAATGGTTGTAGGTGACAGTGCATGATATCTTAAATTTGACAAACTAATTTAACTTGAAATTTTATGAGTTTGTGTATTTTAATGATACCTCTTTGTTATCCAAAAATCACAAGAATTCAGTTCATGGTTTTAAAGATATACGCCAATCAATTTCTGCATTGTATAAAAATGAAATTGTATGCCTTAAATGAGAAATAAAGTAGAAAACATTCATCATGTGTAGCAATTCCTCCCCCAAACTGGAGAATTAGCATGTCCTCATGCAATGCTAGAAAACAAATTGAGGCGGTCACTACCATCTGTTGAAATCTATGCTTGGTGTAAAACAACATGGAATAAGGGAGGTGTTGAAAATGAATAAGAAGATCATTGGATGATAAAGAATATGGATGTCGTGGTCATAATAAATAAATAAATAAAAGGAACACTCCCCCAGACTGAAAGAATATATGTCTTTGAAAAATGGGAAGGGGTAAAGATGTGGAATGAATGATGGTAAATAATGCTCAATGGATTTTCATAAAATTCTCCTAAATTCGTAATAAATCAGAAAATTATGCTATGTTACCTCAAGTTTTACCTCTGAAAAGAAAAATGTGGAATGACATGTATGGACTGGAATTTGTTGAAGTTGATGTAGGCTAAGTGGATACTGAAAGTGATGCAAAAGGTGGAATCTAGACAAGCACATCATGTCTGAACAATTGTTCGCGTTTGCGAGTTTCTCGACCCTCTTCTGTTAGTTGCAATAGTATGGCTTTGCTGCGAATAGAGTTTTCCCCCATACATGTTCTCCTGTAAACAAATCACTATTTTGCATGCAAATTTCTTGAATCCACAGTTATAGTTTTGAACAGCAAAAGATAAGCCGTATGCAAAAATTTCAATCTGGAATTTTTTTGTATAAATGCAATACTAATATTTTGTCAGATCAACAAGTTATGGCAGAGTGCAGTAATTATATTGCATGCTATCCCATAATGCATACATTCCCGCCTCCAATTGGAAAAGGGATTCCATGACCATAAATCATATGAAAGGTGTTGTGTTGACGACAAGCCAAGGGAATGAACAATACGGCAATAAATGAAGCAGAGGACACATATCAAT
Source organism: Pinus taeda (assembly GCA_000404065.3). Taxonomy (NCBI): domain Eukaryota; kingdom Viridiplantae; phylum Streptophyta; class Pinopsida; order Pinales; family Pinaceae; genus Pinus; species Pinus taeda. The sequence continues at coordinate 176,304 of APFE030366435.1, read as the reverse complement.
GATAGGACAACAAGAGGTATGGTTATAATGAGGCAGAGCGTGTAAAGATAGTTATGAATAGGAGATAGGACGCTTTGGATTGATGATAAGTTATGCAAAAAAGAAAAAGGATAGCAATATGCCAAAAAAATGATTTATTGATGGTATTCTAGCCTAGAATGAAGAGATTGATCAGAAAACAATGTCTCATGTGTAAAGGTTCAAAATAGGGAAAAATTAAGGAAATAACTACTCTGATAAAAAGAGAGAATAAGAAAAGGGTATTATAATAATAATTGACGATAAGATATAACTTCAATACCATAAGCAGAGCCTCTGCTGCCAGTAGACATCCTTAGCCTCGGCAGGGTTGCTTTTTAACCCATATGAGTTAGGATCCTCAATTTATAAATGGAGAGTTCCAGTGTTGTTCTACAGAAGAGATCAATGTGTTGGCGTGGTATCCAAATAACTACACTGCCATTCACTGGGATGTAGCAAAAGTGATCAGGCTGGCTCGTGATGAGACCTCTTGTTCCAAGGATATTTTGGCTATCCAATGAATCATAACCTTGGTGTGGTGGCCATAATGGGAATGTCACTTTGTTACAGCCTTATGAACATGGTAGACTGGCTCTTAATGAGACCCCCTATCCTCCATCTACAAACAAAATTTTGCTGTTATTACACATTTTTATGATAAATAAACGGAGACTCAATACTCCTTAAGGGCATGGATGGTGGAAGAAGTTGAAGATGTCAATAGAAAAAAAATATACCCATAATCTCATTTATTACAGACAGAGAAGATTATAACCAGGAAGGGTGGAACCAGCATGGTATTAAGATGATCAATCACTATCATGTACAACAAAAAATGATGCAGTAAAGTAGTATATAAATAATTGTGTCCATTTTGAAAAGAATATATCATCAAGGAGTTGTCTTATTAAAGATCATAACAAGAATGATATTAACTCGCTTCATACTTTTTATCCTCATAAAAGTAGTGTACTTCATGCCATGAAAGGGAATCAATAAAATGTGGTTGAGATGAACTAGGAATAATCCCAAAAGAGGAAGGAAGGATTGTTCTCGAGAATACTCTCAAAGTGTTGTTCCCTTGAAGGAACAACAAAAACACTCGAAAAAGTGTTGTTCCCTAAAGGAAACAGCAAAAACACTCGAAAAAGTTTTGTTCCTTACAGGGAATAACAAAGGAAAATACACGCAAAAGTGTTGCTCCCTATAGGGAACAACAACAAAAAAAATGCATGTCAAAAAGTGTTGTTCCCTATAGGGAACAACAAAAAATACACATGAAAAAGTGTTGCTCCCTGTAGGGAACAACAAAAAAATGTACACGAAAAAGCATTGTTCCCTATAGGGAACAACAAAAAATACATAAAAAAAAATGTGTTGTTCTTTATAGGGAACAACAAAAAAATACACGAAAAAAAGTGATGTTTCCTATAGGGAACAACAAAAAATACACACAAAAAGTGTTGTTCCTTATAGGGAACATCAATTGTTCCCTATAGGGAATAGCAGTTGTTCCCTATAGGGAACAACAAAAAATACACACAAAAAAGTGTTGTTCCTTATAGGGAACAACAGTTGTTCCCCATAAGGAACAACAAAATAATACACACAAAAAAGTGATGTTCCTTATAGGGAACAAAAAAATACACACAACAAAGTGTTGTTCCTTATAGGGAAAAACAACTGTTCCCTATAAGGAACAACAAAAAAATACATGCAAAAAAAGTGATGTTCTTTATAGGGAACATCAGATGTTCCCTATAGGGAACAACAAAAAATACACACAAAAAAGTGTTGTTCCTTATATGGAACATCAATTGTTCCCTATAGGGAACAACAAAAAATACATGCAAAAATGCTATTCCTTATAGGGAACAGTAGTTGTTCCCTATAGGAAATAGCAATTGTTCCATATAGGGAACAACAAAGAAAAATAGGAAAAAAACGACAAACAATCATCTCTACTGCTCTAAGAAAATACAATCAAATAAAAAAAAAAACAATTGTATGTACAAGTTTCAAAAATAAATTCTTTACAGGACTAGTGCTATCGAAGAGTGGCCTTCTGCAGTGAGAATTTGCATGCTAGGGTCCTCATCGTTCAATCACCAATGGAGCAGAAACTACAATTTGAATAAGAAATACCTGAAACACAAAAAAAGAAGAAAAAAAAAAGAAGTATGTAAATAAATAAATTAAGTTACAACAACTATGATGTTATTTCCTAAGAGAATATCAATCTGTCAATGGAAAAAAATGATCTATTGGAAAAATGTTTTGGCAACAGTGACATGAATCTTTGAATGGAAATCAATTCTTCATTTCTTTTGTATGAATCCGCTAGGTAATGAATTGGATGAAATGGCCTTGTTTCATTAAAATTTCTTTCAAGAATTGCTCGTCCATAAATTAACCTTCTTTATTTTCCTAAAATGTGTAAAAAACTAGTGTGTACCTGCAATAAAACATTAAATAAGGAGAAAGAGAGGTGATCGGGCTCCCCTAATTTAAGACTTATGCAAAAAACTAACAAGTAGTTACTCTGTAAAACAAATCCACAAAAAAAATAACAAATTAAAATTTATTTGTCACCTACGGGAGAGCAGTGGTCGACCATACTAACTAGCAGTGTTTTAATCACAACTCCTTTGTTTTTAGTCTGATTTAAGTGATTCAAAAGCTGAATGAGAGCTAATTCAAAGATATATCTCCAATAGAAACATGTTTTAAAAATTCAATGATATGATATGTCAATTTTACTTAGAACAACCTGCATAACAGAGTCATTTTTGATTTCCCCACTTAGAACAACAGTGGATATTTTAAGCATAGCTTTTTCGTTTGATGACGGATTCAAATGATTCAAATTGGAAGTGGAATTAGATTCATTTATTTATCTCCAATAGAAACATGTTTTGAAAACAAAAAGATTGATGGGTCAAATATTCTAGTGAACAGCCGAGAAAACAGAGTTTTAAGAGTGTTGATTTACGATAGACAATCAGTATTTTGGTCATAACTTTCTCATACAATATCAAAAATAAGTGATTCAAATTGTCTTGTAAACTAGATTCTTAGCATCTTGACACAATTCTGAAGGTGTCTTGTTTGCTTGCAAATAATGCACCTGAAAGCTATGTTCTCGTAGTCTAGTATCTGAGTACAGTTCCTTTGACTATGTATCAGTTGGATACAGTTTCGTAGTCCTTTGTTGAGATCTACTTCCACACATATCCGTGCATATGTGTAGATCCTCTCCTCCTTCTTTGAGTATCAGTCTTAATATATGACCCAATAATGCTCCCAATGCCAGTAAGAACACGTTTATCCCAGAAATGCAGAGGAAGATTGTGCAAGCGGACCCATACAGGCAATCTGGAGAAAATCATGGTGTTAGCATCAAAATCCGGGAACCAAGGAGTAACAAACAGGCCCATCGTTCCCTGGAACCATGGATCATTCTATAGAATGTTGTCCCTAGCCACCAAGGAAGGGAATTTTACTACGAAGAACCCTTTTGAGCATAGATGAATTTCACAATCCATAGACCAGTTGGTCAAGATCCAGTGAAAAAGTTCAACCGGTTTTGACCAAAAACAGTTGAAACGACAAATGGTTGCTTGTGATTCAAACAAAAAACAATTTGCATATGTTTATGTATTATCAATTTCAAGTTCAAGGATGGAAATCCGCTGCTCCACTATATATGGGTTGGGGGAAGTACCACCTGATTTTGTTTGTTATGCTTATGCTCTTTTCCCCTATAGAACATTCTTGAAAGAAATTGCCCCTTGTTTTTGTTTCTGTTTGGCCTCTGTGTTTTTTGAATTGTGCTCTCGAATCCACCTCCTTGGAATTTAGATTTGCTGGCTGATGCAGCCCCACCACACAGTCTTTGATTAAGAATAATGGTAGAAGCTACAAGGATGTGGTATTCCTTTAAGGACCCGTTGTCCTACATAGCTCTGCCCTCATATAACAAATATTTGCATTTGGGTAGGGAACCCTAACACTTCCCTGAAGTTTTGCTTCAGAAGTTTAACTTGGTTTGAGTTTTTTACCCAGATTAATACTAATGATCTAGCAGCAGTTTTAAGAAAAACTTGGAAACATAGTGGACTTACCATGTTATGGGAGCCAAACACCCCTTCGTGATTACTGGTCCATACCACTGTGGGGTTCCCAAATGGCTCAGAGGATAGCGCAATGCATCGTGGGAGCGAGGAGGCAAACAGGGCCTCCGCATACTAACCCTTGTCCAATTCCCAATCCCACCAGGGCAATGACGGGTCAATGAGAAAATAATGACACTTCAGAGAGGGTGGAAGCGTAGGCAATAAAACCACTTCAGCCGAGAGTGGAGCATCGAGGACAGGTAAAACCCCACCCCTTGTTGCACCCAAACACAGGGGTTGGAAATTCCACTGATCCATCCTTGCCTCCGCGATGAGAAGACCATGACATGACCATCGAAAGGAGCACATTGTTTTGCCTTGTGTCGTTGTGCAGCTAACTACAGGATTTAGGTAGCTAAAAAGCCAGGCCCGAAACCAGTAGAGGCCAGTATCACATACCTCATCACTATAAACTACTTGTGCCCCTCGAATATCCAAACTCATGCACCATATCCACCTCGCCTTCCAAGATGAGTAGTCAGTTGAGAGGCTCATGCAAAACAAAACACTTGTATGCACCAACTCTAGGGAGCCTGCGTTCCAGCAAGAGGTTTGTAACCGCCAAAGAGGATCCTCAAAAAGCCCAGAAGACCATCTTACCCCCCAATGCATCAACTTCCTTGTTCCATCGCACATAGGCCATGGCGACGACCTCCAAACCTCCATTCACGGACACGTTGACCTAGCTCTGTATCGCTCCAGGTTCTCTCCTTTTCTTGACTTAAGGGTCGGTGTAAATTTGTTATTATGGTGTGATTGATCTATTCATTTCTTTTCTGCTGGATTTTTAAGTTAATATACCCATGTATTTATTTTTTGGCAAATTCATAAATATTTGATATAAATATGTTTTAGGGTTTTAATAAATCGTTGAAGTAAAATAAATCAAATATGGTATGAGAGAAATTAACATAATGAAATTTGAAGGGATTTCTTAGTTTGGGATCATTTAAGGCTAGGTCAATAAAATTTGGGTTTTGATCCAAAACCTTATTTGGTTCAATCCATGACCTAAACTTGTCAAGCCTCTAAAGGAGAGGATCATATATAAAAAATCTATCAAACCTCTTTAGAATGACCTCCTCGTTGATTCCATTATTCCTCCAAGTTGGTCCCATATATATGGCTTCAAATCAAGTAGTCCCATAATCTCAATTTTATAAGTTAGAGAGTTAACCAAATAGTCAAGCCCCATGCCTCTTTTCAACTGAGTGTAAAATTTAAATCACAACCTAGAAGCACATTATGATCTTTTAAACATTGTAAGTCAAATAATTTATCCCAAACAACATTCTTATCCTCATATAGATCTTACACATTCAATACGATAACTAGCTAACTGAATTTTACTCAAGAAAACCTTAAATAATCATGAAAAGAAACAAAATAATTATTAAGTATCAAAATTGTCTTGGAACTTGTGATAATAACGCTGGACAAGCCCCAAGAATCAATGGAACAAAAATCCCAATCCCTTAAGGTCTTTTTTAGATTAACCATAATATCATATCCACTACTCATTACTTCTTGTAAAAACATGATATCTATGTTCTCTAAGTCTTCAAATTGCCTAATGGCTAGTTTTTTATGGGTCTGTCCAAATCATAGACATTAAGTGAGACGATCTTCATTTCATAATCTTATATCAGGGTATACTTGGTCTAAGTGCCCATATGAAGGATACTTACCTTTGAAAGATAACTTAATTTTATGGCAATTTGTGTTGGATTAATATTCAATCCTTAGAAAATAATTTTATTTCTTAAGAGTTAGATTCCCCATATCACAATGTAGGGCAAAAGCTTATATATATATTTTAACTTTGCCTGTTCACCATGATAAAAGGTGATATGGAAAGGTCTATTGATCCCATTTTTTTTTTCTCTTAGATGAGATTTGTAACTCTTCAATTCAAATAACCCTTGAAAAATAACATGTAACAAAATAATGATGCATCATATCCTCGTTACCTTTACATGGAATGCATTTGTTAAGACCATGCTAGTTCCTCTTCTTCCAAATCTAGTTAGAAAAAAATTATTGATTTGACAAGATTTTCTCGTTTCTACATTGTCTGTCACCACCACGTTCTTTTCATTAATTGAACTTTAGTTTTGCTATATGTCCTCATGTGCTTTTGTTTTTTGACCACTTGATTAAATCCTCGTGATCTAGAAGCTTAATAACACCATGATTCAACAAGGTTAATTATTTTGCATATCCCATTGATTCTCTCCCTTGGAAGTTCAATACTAGAAATTTAGAAATTTATGGAGTTTTAAAAAGTCCTTTTGAGAAGTAAAAGGTGCATATTTCCCTTCCATATATCTGCACAATGATTTTTTCTCATTATACCAACATTATAGAAGTTCTTACGGAGTTATCAATTAAATATCTACAAGCTTCAAAGTATAGCCCCCTTCCTTCATTAGGACAAATCCTGCTCTGAGCAACCAATGCTTATTTGAATTTCACATGAGGACCTGCCCTGCAATCTTTTTTGAATATGTTCAATTTGTTTTAGAATGTTTGGTAGTGTACTAGAAATTGAGAAAATATAATTAACATGTAGAACTTGAAAGATTTATTTGAGAAGGGTGATCTTACCTTCAAAGGAGAGATTTTTTAGAGCCCAACCTTGGAGTATGGTATGGATTCATATTGTTGGTCAGTTGCTTAATAACTGTGTAGAGTGTGGGAAACCTTGAAGCATGGTATGGATTTTAGCTAATACCAAATAATTGTTAGGGAGTGAGGTTCTTATGAACTTTGATGCTATGTCTATAATAAGTCTAGTTTTACAAGGGGTATTGAAAAATAAGATCTCTAATACACTCATTTATTTGACTCCATAAAGTTGAGAGAAACAAATACAAGCCCCTTGAAAAATTAATGTTTCATTCGACACTATTGGAGAGATCATGTTTCTTTTGTCCTTCATTGTCAGGGAACATTTATTTATCAACAAATTGAAAAACAAAGATAAGCTCCATGTTACCAACAATCTCAAGTCTAATAACATGCCAATTGTCTTTATAGGATTTGATTACTAATCTTGTAACTTTTACCAAAATCACGAACATATATGAAATAAGGGATCCATTTGCATGGGTCCTCTAATAATCTAGAAAGGTGTCAATGAAGATTTATTAAGTAAAATAGAGGGACAGGGGTTGATACATAACTATGCACTGGCTATGATTATAAATGACCAAAATTTAAAGCACTTTGAACTTGGAAAATAAATAATTAGTTTATATGACCATATGCTTTGGACATATCTAATTAAGTAATCATGTCTCTTTCCTTCTCAATCAATATAGAATGCATTACTTCATATGTTATATAACCACATGCTAAAAACAATCCTTAAAAATAAAGTGAATAGACTTAGAAAGACTACAATTAATCACATAACTAGAAATTGAAACTTCATGGGTGAAAAAACTAAGAGAAATGGTTATAAAATGAATATGTTGAAACACGATGAGTGAAAACACCATGAGAAATAACCACATTATGGATATGTTGAAACATAATGAAAGAAGACCACATGATTAATATGTTGGTTAACACTTTGCGATATGTGTAGGACCATATGAGGGGAAAAAAGCGCTATCAATAAACTTTCATGCCAAACTACATGATAATGAAAACCACCAGGAGGAACGTTACGAAGAAAACCATGAAAAATAAAAGATAAGCATGAACAAAAATTATCAAACCTAAAATCCCTTTGAACATGGAAAAGAAAGTACCAACTTACATAGTTACATGCATTGGAATTGTATACCTCTTTTTCATTAAATATTAGAGAATTAGTTGCTTTTTGCACAACCATGATCACATATATGATGCAACTCCCCACCACAAAGCCCCCTTTCTGCACAAAGTTTATGGAGGACAAGGCTTCTTTGAATTATTTAAGTGCGACTTTTGCAATAATATTGGAAAAAATACTTCAAAGGGCATTTGGATCAAACTTGTCTACTATTATGACTTCCTAACTTTCCATATTATGAAGAAGCAAAGTGGAAGCTTCAATGGTTGTGTTATAATGATTGAAATTTTGGTAGGAAATTGGTGAGGACAAGTATAATAAACTTGTAAACTCTACCTGAATATTTTAATGGTGCTATTAAATAATTGGAACTTTTAAGACATACTTACATCTTAGAATGTAGAAAGTGTTTAGTCACCATGGTTAGGCATGAGAGTAGGAGTAGTAATAAAACTAAAGATACAAATAATATGGGTGGAAACTTTATGGGATATGACCACATGAAGGATCTAATGAGGGTAGAAGGAGAACTACCAACAAATCATGCCAAATTACACAATAAACATGAAAACCCCAAGGAGGAACATCATGAAGAATGGTGAGATAAACATGAAGAAAAAGAAATTTAAAAACTTCACGAGAACTTGTGACGAAAGGATGGAAAGAGATAACTAGGTTAGTTGTTAGAAATGGGCATTTAAAAAAATAATTAAAACAATTAAACACCACACTAAAAGAATTAAGAAAGTTAAAACTTGTTTCTTTTGATGCCATATATATTGAGACATCAATATGGAATTGGTTAAAAAAATAGAAAATATTAAATTTCCATTTTTTTAAAAAACACTAAGGCAAAATTGACAATATAATGATGTATTAAGAAAACCAAATTGTAATAGGATTACTCGATACAAATTAATAAATTTTTCAATAAATACTAATTGATTTAGGTGTATAGAACTTATTTTTATGATTTTTATTTTTCCCTTAATACAAAAAAAATGTGTTTTAACAATTGATTTAAGTTTAAGAATTGATTTCTGTTTAATCTAATTTATTTTGATGAATATTAAGGAAATTTTTCATAATATATATATATATTATATATATATATATATACAACTTACTTTTTTTTAGTGATATTAAGAAAATATTCTAATTATTTTTCTAATATAAAGAAAAATATATTCATAATAAGTTAGGTGTATATAACATTTTTTTTCCCGAGGTGGTAGATTCAGATGAAGGGATTACATCTCTTTCTTTTTCTTCTTTTCTTTTTCCAAGGAAATATGCGGGCAATTCCACATGAAGGGATCACATCTCGCGACTTATTAGAAAAGGCTAACCCTAAGGGTGTCGAGAAGAATTGACTCCGTGATCTCTCATTAACCACGTGCTTTAGCATCGTGAACTCGACCAATCAAATTAACTCTCGAGACTTTAGGTGTACATAACTTAATTTAATAGATATTTTAATAATATACTAACTAAGTACTATATTAAATTTATTTATTTAATAATTTTTATATATTAATTTTTCTGATTATTTATTTATAATTTTGTATTAAATTTATTGATTTATAATAAAAATATGAAATTATAATCTATAGATTTGTTTATTTAAAAAATATTTGTTCTAAAATAATTCCAAATATAGAAATAAAAATACTTATTTAAATAAATATTTAACCAAATCTTTATTCAAGTGACCATTAAAACCTCTATATTTTTACTTATACAAAACAATTGGTCTCATAATTAAAACCCACACAACTTAATATATTGCGCATTTGTCGAGTCACATAAACCGCACTCCTAACGACGACCAAGCATACTTACAACACTCCATATTGATTTTCATCATTCACTTATTAATGGTGGCCAAACGAATGGAAAAAGAAAAATCAAGTAAATTTAATTAATATAATAATTAAGAATACATCATTGTTTTAATTTAATATTTATATTAAATAAACTATATTTATTTATATTTCACTTTGAAATAGGAGAACAATTTTTTTGGTTTTTAGTTTCATATAAGGAAGAAAGAAATTATTTTAACATCTTTGAAGCTAAAAATATAGTTTATGGGACAGATTGCTTCTTCATTTGCTTCATGTATTCAACCATTTTTATGTGAAATTTCAAAATAAATGCTCAAAGTTTCTCGACAAACCCTCACTAAATAGATTATCCCAAGAGCTAGCCAATGTATTTGCATAACTTTTTTTTGTTGTCTTTGAAGGCCTCACATTGTAAAATGAAATGCTTTTCTATTTCCACTTTTCTCGAAGAACAAAAATGCATACTCTTTCCTTCCACACTTCCTTTGGCCTTTTCCAGCGCCCTATTTCACAACGGAGTTGATGAGAATTAGTCCTTAACTTAACTGAGCAATACAAATTTTGGCTCTCCAAAAGATATTGACCTCTATGTATGCTTTTGGTTGATGACTATGAGTGGGATTAAACACTTCAATATAGTAATTTTTCTTTCTTCATGGCCCTTATCTCAAGTATGCTTGTGGAACTTTTCCATAACAAAAACTTTTATCTCTTTACTGTTTATGGGGCACGCGTTTAAGCAAATACCCCATTTACTAAACCATTTGTTATTTTGTTGCATCGAAGTTTTTTTGCTCTTGCACAATCTATCATTAAAGACAACCTTAGGCCATTTACCCTCTTCCATTTGCTAATTTTCTTTTACCTTATGACTCGCACCATAGTAATTGCTTAGATATGAGCCGTCCATGTTTCACTTAACAAAATATCATAAAGAACTACCATAAAAAAATTACCGAAATCACTAAAACCCAAAAAAAACTTGAGTGATTTTCCAGTCCTATAACTATACCTCTTTACAACTATTTTGAAAAACATAAAATACTTTCCAACCCCATTCCATCTTCCACTCCAATTAACTCTACTTTAAAAAGAAATAAAAAATAAAAATACAAATAATAATGACAATGACAACTTCAACGTCATTGTAACACACGTCCACTAAAACCTTTGTGTTTCTTCGCTCGATTAGTGCTCCCGCACATGGATAAATAAGAGTTATATTGCGTAATCAGCCCGAAACAGTCGCTCGTCCTACAAATGCATCTCATTTAACTATTTTCCATATAGTCTGCTCTGCCTTACGGGAAAAAAATGGAGGACGCCTACGCTAGATCTGTCGCTGAGGTAACTCTCTCTTACTGTGCTTCTATCCCTTACAAAGATCTTTATATTTTCGAAAAGGGTGCGTCTTTGGATCATTGATTCGATCACTGTTTGATTGATCCGTGGATTTTTCTCTAATGTCAGGAAGATCATCGAAGCTCTGTTTCAAATGGCTTTATCATAGCCTGAAGTTTGTTTAATGTGTTTTTGTTTGTTTGTTTTCTCCATGGAATCAGGTCCTTGAAGCTTTCAGGGTCGACCCTGCTAAAGGCCTCACAGATTCGCAGGTACACTGATAATTTTGTAAAATTATTATTCTCACAACGAAATTACTATCTGGCTTGGTGCTCTTTAGTTCCTCAGAGTATTTAAAATGCTATTTCGTGGTGCATTTATGACAGGGCAACTCCACGTAGTTTGTTGTGCTAAGTTAAATCTCAGTGTTAGCTTTTTTCTACTAGAGCTATGGTAACATGCCCGTCTTTGAAAAGTGGCCCTAATGGAGTATGCAGTGTCGTGTAACATGAATCATCGAAAGGAAAATAATTTATGCAGTTTGTAACCATAACTCAACAGCTGCTTTATACATACTGCTGCTGTAAATTGAACATCTTTGGGCAGAGTACGTTAAATTAGGGCCTCTCCCGCCACACCCCACACACCCAGGACCCCCCAGGTGCCCACCCCGCACTGCTTTCCTTTCCAAGGGGGCGGACCCAGATACCTTTACTACCTACCCTTGCCAGATGCTCCCCTTTGAGACGTTGTTCTCCTCACTTGTTTCTGCTTCTGCCAAGTACACTTGTCTCTCATCCATTATTCCATTATTTGTGGATTCTGGAATGCAGTCCTCAAATCCTACCCTCACTCCACGCAGTCCACTTCCACCACCCCAAAAACCAAATCCTGTACCATGAACTGTTGGTATAATGATGAATGCAAGGCTTTCCACAGCCCAGCTTCGTTATGCACTCACCCATCTTACCCCCAACATCAAAGCCTCCCATCGCTGTCTTCTTCACTGTAAAAAACATCTTTTTTTTCTTTCGTAGGAGAAGGTACCTCTTTTATTCACTCCCTAAATAGTTTTGGCACACAGTCTTCCCCCACCACTTCCCCACTCCCACCTGATCTTAACCCTGGCTCCTTGTTCTCATACATATCTACCCTCTATGATATCCCTAGGCAGCCCTAGATCCAGGTTACATGTCCACCTTCTTCATGCTTCTTGTTCATAGTGAAGAACATCAAAGAGGTTGTGTGGGTGAACAACATCAAAGTAGCAGGTGAGGATAGCTTCCAGGCAAAGTTCTTTAAACATAATCTTCGTCCTTTGGTTCCTTATTTGGCCGATCTCTTTAACCATGTGGTATGTACAGGTTTTCCATTGCCATGGTCACATCACATCTTCCACTCAATACATAAATCAGGACCCAACTTTGATACCAATAACTATAGGATGATCATGGTGGGCCACATGTTCTCGAAGCTCTATGCTACAATTCTTCACTTGAAGCTCTCTAAAGAGCTTGAGTCACGACATCTAAGAGCTAGAGGACATGACGGGTTTCGATCTGAGCACCAAACTATTGATCACATCCTTACACTCAGGGCCATCATTGAGGAAGCTCTTCATTGCTCTTCGAAAGTTTACTGCTGTTTTGTAGACTTTCGAAAGGCTTTTGATTCCATCCCTAGGGAGGCTTTATTCCATAGATTTACAAACATTGGCATCTCCGCGACCCTATTATTAACCATCATGCGTTTATACAAGTAAGGTTTTGGTCGCCTGCGATAGCACATGGCCTATCAGATTTCATTGAGAGTATTATTGGTGTTAAACAGGGTTGCCCCTTGCCCACCATATTATTTGGCATCTACATTGATGAGATGGAGTCCTTGATTGAACACATCTAGGATGGTGATGGTTCCCTTCTACACCATGTCTTGATTTTTATCTTTTTATTTGTAGGCGATGTGGTCCTTCTAGCAGCATCCCCAAATGGACTGCAGCGATAGCTTGATGCCTTGGATCTTTTCTGTGATCTTCATCAGTTAATAATCAACTTGGGTAAAATCAAGGGCATGATTTTCAATGCATCAAAGAAGGTTCTCTGTGATCACCACTTATTTTTAAAAGGCGAGGAGATCGAGATCACCATCACATATACTTATTTGGGTATTATGCGTAGGTCCTTACTTTAGCTTGTGACATGCACTTTAGCCTTGAATCAACAAAGGCTATGGGGCCTTGGATCTTCTAGAAAGACAATGTTTTCAACATCACTTTCAAGACATAGATAAAAACAACTCAATCAATATATTCTAATAATTAATAATGAGGGAATTACAAGATATTCATGCAATCAATAGTCTCAAGATAGGAATGCTATCTTAGACGTACAGTAGTGTGGTTGAGAGATTCACTCAACCACACACTAATCTAGGAGAAACTAAATCCCTATAATGTAGGAACAAACTCCTCACTTAGGAAATTACAACCATAGACAAGTAGGAATTAACTATTTCCAACTCCCCCCCTTAATGACTACTTGTCATGATAGTCAAATCCACCATCATCACACGAATTGCATGTACAAAACCTCCAAAGACACAATCTGTCGCCCTCGGACAGATCCACAATCTGCAAATTTGGCATTTCCAATACAGCTAAATTGATCCGATCTGCCTTTCCTGCAGATCCACTTGAAGGTGAATTGGCGCGATCCTGAATGATAAACCCGCGCCCATTAGCGCGATTAATGGCCTAACAGACGCACCAGTTGGCCTTCCTGGCGTTGTTGTCAGCGCGAAAAACGCCAATCCCCTTCTACTCAGAAAGAATAATCTGAGTCCGAGCCAGGTGTTACTGCAGCCCACTTGCTCCTACGAGCATAAAGCTCCTGTGTACACTCGCCACCACCGGGCAGATCCGATCTGCTACCACCGAGCGATCAAGGATCTCACTTCGCCACCACCGGGCAGATATGATCTGCTACCACCGAGCGATCAAGGATCTCACTTCGCCACCACTGGGCAGATCCGATCTGCTACCACCGAGCGATCAAGGATCTCACTTTGCCACCACCGGGCAGATCCGATCTGCTGCCACCGAGCGATCAGGATCTCAGTTTGCCACCATCGGGCAACTCTTGTAGCCACTAAGGCTCTATAGATGGTTTCAGGCTGACCACAAACCATTACAAAGTGGTTTTGAGATCACCACGAACTTTCAAATGCCTTGGCAAGGCTTACATTCAACATTTGAAGTTTCTAGTACATACAATGACTATTACAATAATATGTTAGGGAGTCTATCCCACAAACCACACTTAAAAAAATCTACTTTGTTGTCCTCCATTAACATTGTTGCTGCTCCTTTATCCCAAGTTCACATCTTGGGCATCTTTGTCAAATATCTTCTTCGGAACTTCCATGAACCTGTCATTCGTTAGAGTCGCGAATTCTAACAAAATAACTTCATATTGAGGTCCGGAATCTCAATATGTATATCAATTTAAATTCCAAAAAATATTTCACCAAAAAAACTTTTACCCAAGTATGATACACAGCGTTCAGACCACACACCGGGCGCCAAACTGCCACCTGCAAAAAACGAGGGAAAATGCAGCCGTACATCTTCTCGCCCTCTGAATGTTTCCGGCCGAAATGCCTTCTGAGCTCATACAAACCCACAAAAGTTCGCCTGCAAACAGGGCATCTGCAAGGGATCTTCTTATCATGCCCCGCCCTGCAATTACCCGGCGTGCTGTTATTCAAAAACTGTTCTCCCAGCCGTTTCTCAGCAGCATCGTCCGTGTAGTGAGTCTTGTGATGCATTTTCAGTGTCTGCGGATTTTTGAAAGTCTTATCGCAGCTCCTGTAGCACACTTAAAGGGCCGCCTGTTTTGGATCAGATCGACTGGCACAATCGCGATCTGTCGATCCTCTTGATCCTCCTCGTCGCCGCCCACCTTGGGACTCCGCCTGGATTTCTGTTGTGCTTGCTTCTTCTTGCAGGTGTTTTCGCTGTTGTCCAGCTGCTGCGCGGGTGGCTCGAACCCTTCTTCGGACTGATAATTCAGAAACCCATCATCGGAAGCGAGGCCTGTGTCCTCGAAGCCGTGATGAGGTGTCTGCAAAAACTGCAGGTCATCCTCCATGCTCTGCTGGGATATGACATTCTTGAGCGTGGAAACCAGGTTGGGATGCATCGTGGGCGCGTTAAAGGCCCCTGCAGCAGCCGAGAATCCACCAATGGCGATGGCCATGACAGAGCCCATCTCAGATTCTCAACTACCCTTCAAAGGATCGGTCTTCTCCACTGCTCGGCCTCTCGATATATATTCGTCAGCCTCTCTTCAGCCTCCTACAACAAATCCTCGTACGCAACGTGCATCTCATAAATAGGAACAAAATAAAAGATAAAAGTAGCAAATCCCAACACACCGCTACGGCATGACCAGCAACGGCCGCCCGGCCCTCTGCTCACCGGCAGAGCGATTCCAATGGGCTCATCCACGCCCGCGTCCCGTTTCATGAGAATATCCACCAGTCCTTCAACAACCCCCGCCTCCACGGACTCGGCGCGGTTCTTTCCAACCAAGCAAATCGCCAGAAGGGCCTTCAAACCCGCTCTTACAGCCGGAGGGTTTCTCAACAAGTCCTCATAACTGTGACAGGCAACGATCTCTGATCTGATCCGGCAGACGCATCACACTCTCGCACCGATTACCAGGATCTATTCCCTCAAATATCTGAGGAAGTTAAAGATAGCAGATAAAATAACAGATATCTGTCAATGCTAGAGGAACTGCATTTCTCACCAGCGCTGCAACCTTATGGGGATGGAGAATAACCTTATTGCGGAAGATCAAAACCACTCCTGCCTCGTCCAGAATCTTGGCAATCTCAACAGCTTCTTCGTCCGAGTGTGCCACACCCATGCCTTGACACAGCTTCAAGAGATCCGGATGCGTAATAAATTCGTGACCATCCGACTCAAGCCTCTTCTTCAACGCCTCCACATCTGCAAGTCTCAATAGTTTTCTCGCCTCGTCAACGGCGATCTTTCTGCCGCTATCGCTGTTCTCAAAGGGATTATCGTCGTGGCATTTGACGTCCGCAGAGGTGCGGAGCAAAGTCCGCCATGTAAACGACCAAACCCTCAGAGATGCGAGGTTCAATCCCGTCTGTAGTGGCGGTAGAGTAGAAGCGTCCAAATGCCGAGAAAGCACGGAGCGACTTACATTTTCTTTCAATCCGCTCCGAGCCACGGCTAATACCCCGGAAATAAGAGCTCTTGCCATGTCCTTACAACCTTAAATTTTCTTTTATATTATAAATCAAAAATCTCCATTGACCCACACGATGATGGACAAACAAAAGTAGTTTATTTTTCTATGCCTAGGAGCAGCCCAGCCCACAAGGGGCTAGGCCCTCAAGCTCTGATACCAAGATAAAAACAACTCAATCAATATATTCTAATAATTAATAATGAGGGAATTACAAGATATTTATACAATCAATAGTCTCAAGATAGGAATGCTATCTTAGACGTACAGTAGTGTGGTTGAGAGATTCACTCAACCACACACTAATCTAGGAGAAACTAAATCCCTATAATGTAGGAACAAACTCCTCACTTAGGAAATTACAACCATAGACAAGTAGGAATTAACTATTTCCAACTGACATATCGTTCAAGATGTTGCTTGTGGACAATCTTGTTTGTTCCATAGTTCCATAAGGATATGAGGTTTGAGGACTTGGTTTACTAGAGTCTGATTGGTCCTTAGTAGAGATAATATAGACCATCCTCCTTTGCTTCTTCATTCGCTGCAAATATATAGTCCTTTAGCCCATCATTGTCATAGAGTTTGGCGCTTGACCCTTCCCACTTGAGAGTATGTTCAATATCATCTTACTTCTATATTGTGTTCAGTGTTTTGTTGATATGCTTAGGGGTGAGATAGATATACATACTTGGCCTACCATTTAAAGTCCATTGTAGTTGCTAGTCCTTCAACATGATCTCGACTTTGGTACATTGGAGTCTCAGATCTCTTTACTTTGGTTGGTATCATGTTGGACTAACTTTCTCCATTTATGTTAGATTTCCTTGAACCCAACATTTGACATTTAATTTCTAGCAAAAACTTATTGAATAAACACATAACTAAGTTCCTAACAAAATATTTAGCGGAAACATAATTACACAACCAATCTCAATCACAATGACACAAACAAATTTCTACCCAATCGAATCAGTTCATCATTAACAATGACTCAGAACCTATTTGGGCTTTTGTCCTAGGATAATGGCCCATCTAAGAAAACACAAAAAATAACAAATGCCTTAGATCTGATCCAACAGATTTGCCCTAGAACGGTGCTCGATCTCCTTGGAAGATCTACATCTCTAGGCTCCCTCATGTACTTCCTAAGAGCTCAACACTCTAGAGTATCACACTCCTTGTCCTCTTGAGGCTAGTGTCGTTGTATAATGTCTTTCTCCCTCTCCCTAGCCTTGCTTCTATGACTTTATATTGATCTAAAACCCTAATCCTAACCCTAATCTCAAAGTGATTGACGACTGAGATTCGATCTCGCATCGCTAAAGAGCAATGGCTAAGATTAAAACTTATTCACTAATGTAAATTGCTTTACTTCCCCTAAGTTTCTATTAGTTCAATAAGCCAACATATTAATATGTGTTTTTTCTTAAGTTAGACTTAGGCTAAGTTACATTAGCAACTTGTTCAACCTAGAGAAAGAATCCTAAGGAGATCTTGTGGGTAACTTTTGCACACTTAGACACTTAGGCTTGTACAAAAGTACTTGCTCGAGCTACAAACTTCAACACTCCCTCTTATTGAGGAAGGTACTTTTGCCCCCTGGAACTTTTTTTGATCTTGGACCTGTACCTGTTGCCTTAGATGCTCCCTCTAAGTTGGAAGCCTTCTTGCCACCTGGTCTCGAAAGATCCTTGAAGTCCAACTCCCCTTGGTGTTGTTCCTAGAAGCCTCTTGCTCCTGATCAACCTTCTTGACAGACTTGGAGGAATGTGCTCGCTGCTCGTCCTTTCCTGAACCAGAAGGCTGACTCCTTATGAGCTGCTCAATCTTCGGAGGCTCCCTCATTGCGATGCTTCTTGCCATTGCTCTTGTGCTAAGTCCTTTTAGCACGACTATGGGGCTGTCTTGGTCCTTTGAGACACGTACAAAATCTGCTACCAATTCCTTGATTGGTATAGACTCCCTCTCTCCCTTTGAGGGTTGACGTCTGCCAATCTCGCTAGCTACATTGTTGGTACCATCCTTCGTACCATGCTTTGTCGGCTAAACCCTACCAACACTCATAGCCTGTCGCACCAAATCCCTGGCCAATGACTCCTTGTTGCCCACATCATCTCGCAGTTCCTTGATCATGCCCACGACATGATCTTTTGCAGATTGGCTTGGACCTACGAACTTGGTTGATTGTCGAAGTTCCTTTGTAACTTTGTTGGCTTTGGCTTCCCGATCCCCTCGGTTCGGCCTGGTTGGCTTCCTCTAGCATTGTCCCTGACATATGCACAACTGCCATGTTGTTTGCTAGTGGCTCAACTTTCTCTGGTTGTTGTTGACCTCGCCCGCCCTGCAGCTGTTGACTTGATTGCTATTTCTATGATGGCCCTGGTGACAGTTTACTTGACCACCCACAACCTCCTCAATCGACATTCGTGTGAATTGGTGCAGTTTGTTCGGGGCTCTTTCCATGACCTATACAACCACCTGCAGTGGCCTCTGTTGGCCATTGTCTGCATGACCTCTAGATTGCCGCCCGTGTGACTTTTTCTCCTTTATCTCCGGTGTAGGGCCTACTCCTCTTCACTATGACTGCGTGTGACTTGTGACAACTTTGCCGACTGGTTCCTTGCTTCATGCTCCCATACGCACATGAACCTCGAACACAGAGGATCCACACAGTCACTGTGATAGTCGAGCACCACACAACTTCTCAATATGCAGCAATGCCACAAGTCTTCCAAAGTTTGTTGTGTGGGTCTATTTTGCGGCACTGGCAGCTTGTCCACGTCTCCTCTTTGTGTGCCTAACAACTATTCTCGACAACTGCAATTTGTTTACGAGAGCGGGTTCTTTGTTTCAACTGCTTCCTTGCGACCCGCTCTTCTCCCTTTGCCACTACTTGCGGCTGCTCAATGACCTTGACGCTGCTCTTTCCTTGGTCTATGTCGCCCTCGTTGCTTGCGGCCCCCTTAGTGCTACCGTTTTCCTATCACATCTTGCTTGGTAGACCCTTTCGGTGGCCTCACATTGCTTTGCCAATCAACTGTTGTTGTTGCATAGGCCAATTGGCCGCTTTGGTTGTGGTGGTTGGGTGGCTACCGACCACCCAGTTGATTGTCTTTCACTCTTTTTTTTATTATTTTAAAATTGTGCCCTTTTTTTTAATTTTCAGGTTTTAAAAAATTTCCCTTCGGCTGTTCAACTGATTTACTTGGGCACTAATTTATTTTTTGTTCATACGATCATGGCCAACCTAGCCTTGTTGAACTAGTACGAACCTAACACTTGCAATTCCGAAATCAGTTTTCTTTAGAGTTTTAGTTGTGATACCATGTTAGATATCCTTGGACCCAACACTTGGTATTTAATTTCTAGCAAAACTTTATTGAATAAACACATAGCGAGGTTCCTAACAAAATATTCAGCAGAAGCACAATTATACAACCAATCTCAATCACAATGACACAAATAGATTTCTTCCCAATCAAATCAATTCATCATTAACAATGAATCAAAATCTACTTGGGCCCTCGTCTTGCGATAATGGCTTAACTGAGAAAATACAAAAATACAAATGCCTTCGATCTAATTAAGCAAATCTGCTCTAGATCGGTGCTCGAGATCCTTGGCAAATCTGGATCTCCAAGTTCCTTCCTGTACTTCCTTGGAGCCAACACTTTGGAGTATCACACTTCTCCTCCTCTTGAGGCTAGTGTCGTTGTATAGTGTGTTTTTCTCCCTCTCCCCAGCCTTGCTTTTATAATTTTACATTAAGCCAAAACCTCAATCCTAACCCTAATCACAAATTTATTGACAACCAAGATTAGATCTCACCTCACTAGAAATAAAAAATTAGGATTAAAACTTATTCACTAAAGTGAATTCCTTTACTTTTCCTAAGTTTCTGTTAGCTCAATAAGCCAACCTATTAATGTGCTTTTTCCTAAGTTACATCAACAACTTGCTCAACCTAGAGCAAGTATCCTAGGAGGATCGTGTGTGTGACTTTTGCATGCCTAGACACTTAGGCCTGTGCAAAAGTACCTACCGGAGCTACAAACTGCAACAATTTAGATATTCCTTATGTGCACTTGGTCACCTCGTGCCAACCAAAAAGGAGATGAATACAATCATTTGTGAGGATATTTACAAGCAATATACATATGTCACTTAGATAAACCCTCAGGATGGGTTGTGTTCAAAGATGACCTTCTAGGCTGAGCACACTCCATAATGCTAAAGGATGGACTCATTGTTCATCCCCATTACATGCTTTGCAATTGGATGCACACCCTTTAGATTCCCTTAGGACAATTCGTAGCTAGATCTCATCAAATATGGATTAAGATGGACCACTAGTTAGACTGTTCAAACAAGATTTGCCAGCTATGTTTTCTTCAAGAGATTGAGTCGGAGGAGCACTTCATCTTTTGTTGCCCCATTTATTAGGAGATTGGTGGGAGATTTCATTGCTTGTTTTGGAGAATCCAGAGCCTTTCCAATTTCTTTTATTATTCAAACCAGAGATTTCTTGCCCTTTACATGAAAGAGCCCTTAGGCTTTGTACACACTCCAGTGTCCTCCTAGGCCAGATCCTATTTTGCGGATCACCTCCTTTTGTATGTTGCTCCCATCTGCTATGGGACTTAGAGTTTGGTTGATGACAACATTACTTCTAGCTCTGATCTATGTGGACTAGAGTGGTGAAATTTCCCTTGTACCCCAGATCTAGTCTATGTATAGACTTGATCATAAACATACTAAAGGTACTCAACTAAAAGCACTTTGCACAACGGAAATATAACAATAATGAAATCAAGTACACAGATTTATATGGCTCAAATCTCGACTTTTATTAGTCCATGAATAAAAGAATCAATAGGGCTCCCATACTAGGGATCATGGCCCTTTAGATATTTGATACAACTAGTATACATAGTATACAAAATTTAGGCTTTGAGATCTATTCCATCAAATCTACAATTTGTCTAAAAAAATCAAATTCATACATGAGCTAGTGCCTTCAACTCAAGTTCCTTAGATTGTTTGCAGTCCTTGGTAACTAGCCCTTCTACAACCACACTACAACTTCTCGATATGTTAGATTTGCTTCTTCAGATCACATATCTAACTTTCTTCTTGCTATTGCAACTCCTCTATAAGGTAGATATGCAGCAATGTTTTAAAAATTGTCCGAGTCGACTTGGATTCGGCTTAGCTGACCGAGCCATAACCCCTAGCTGGTCCGGCTCGGCAGAAAAACCGGTTTGGTGGCCGGTTTGTTACCGAACCGGCCGAGCCGGTCATTGACTTGGCCGTTCGGTAACAAACCGGCCAGCTCAGCCGAGCCCGAGTTAAATTGGCCGAACTGGTCAACAATGCCCAAACAGGCCCAGTGATGCCTTTTAGAGGGAAAAACAGACCCGAAATCTGATTCTAATTTGGTTTTAGGTTATCTTTAAGGCCATTTACCTCTCCTAAGCCTATAAGAGCTACCCAACCCCCTCACATTTCCTCAGAGCTATCTCATTGCATTTGTGTGAGAATTTGTGAGGAGTTTGTGAGAGTTGTGGAGTTTGTTTTTGGAGCAGCAGTGAGGAGTCTTGGGCAATCATTGGAGCAGTAGTGAGAAGCTTCTTGGGCAACCATTGGAGCAACATTGAGAAGGCAACTTGTGTCTAGAGGTATTTATTTATTTATTTATTTATTTTTTATTCGCTTCTAAAATCTGTTTTTGCTTGTTTTTTTTGTGCAAATTTGGAAATTGAAAAGAGTCTTTTTTGTAGAAGAAATGGACATTGAAGCATTTTTTTTTTGCCATTTTCAGATTTTTTCTTTTCATTTCCAACTCCAAATATCAAAAAATGGCTCCTAGAATCAAAGATGCTGCTGGGGCATATGCTAAAATGATTGATAATCAAATGCATTGCAAATTTTGTCATAGAAAAATTAAGGGGGGTGGAGGGGGCATTCACAGGCTGAACCAACACTTGGATGGTGTTAGAGGCCAAATTACTCCATGTGAAGCACCACCAACACAAATTGGGGAGATTAGGAAGGAGTTGCTAGATAACTTTGAGAAGTTTTAGTAGGAAAAAGTTAGGCAAAAAGAAATAGAGATTGAAATTGGGAGGAAGAGGAGTATAAAACAAATGATGGCTGCCAACCCCAATTTTGATTATGAGGGCTCTTCATCTATCCCTTGCACTGATGCATCCAACCCCTTTCACTATTCAAGAAAAGGGTAAGGGTAAAATGAAAAAGAAGGGTGATATCAAAAGTTATTTCACACCCTCCTCTCCCTCTGAAAGTGCACATGGTCCTCAAGCTAATATAGGTCATATGCAACCTACTTTAGATGACCATTGGAAGAAAGAATTGAGAGAGATTAGCTGCGATTACATAGCTAAATGGTGGTATGATGTTGATATCCCCTTCAATGCTTCTCGTTCACCATATTACGAACTTATGTTTGATGCCATATTTGCTGTTGGAGAGGGCTTAAAAGGCCCTACTATGTATGAGTTAAGGGGATCTCTTTTGCAAAAAGAAGTTTTCTCCATTGATGAATATTTGAAAGATTTCAAAAGCTCATGGGCAAAAATAGGATGTTCCATCATGTCAGATGGATGGACTGATAAAAGTAACTGTACCATCATAAACTTTCTTATCTTTTGCCCACAGGGAACCATATTTCTAAAATCAGTTGATGCATCTGATAGGGTGAAAGATGCACATTTGTTGTTTCAGCTATTGGATGAGGTTATTGAAGAGGTGGGGGTGGCTAATGTTGTTCAAATCATCATAGATAATGCCTCTAACTATGTTCTTGCTGGTAAAATGTTAGAGGAAAAACACAAAACCATCTTTTGGATACCATGTGCTGCACATTGCATAGACTTCATGCTTGAGGATATTGGCAAAATAGATTGGGTCAAGAACACTGTAGCGCATGCCAAAAGCATTACAAAATATATCTACAATCACTCATGGATTTTGACCCTGTTGAGGAAACACATAGGGGGCAGGGATATTATTAGGCCTGCCATCACTAGATTTGCAACTCATTTTTTGACATTGCAATCTATGCTTTCCCAACATAGAAACTTGCAAAAGGTGTTTTCCAGTGATGAATGGAATGAATGTCAATGGTCTCGCAAACAAGATGGCAAATATGTGAAAAAGAAAGTTAATGAAGAAATATTTTGGAAAAGGGCAGCAGAGATTGCGAAGGTTGCTAAGCCACTGGTTAAGGTGTTACGGTTGGTGGATGGGGAAAGATTGGCTATGGGCTTCATTTGCGAGGCTGTGGATCAAGCAAAGGAGCAAAATAAAGGCAATATACAAGGATAGAGTGGCTAAGTATGGGCCCATTTGGGAAATCATTGATTAAAGATGGAATAATCAACTCCATTGCCCTATACATGCAGCTGGGTTTTTTCTGAACCCAAGGTATCAATATAAAGCTCTGGAGGTAGAAGCTTTGCCTGGGGAGGTTAGAGATAGATTGATTGATTGCATTAACCGCATGGTCCCTAAGGAGAGTGATCGGCTGGAGATACACTGACAGATCACTTGTTTCAGCAGAGCCACAGGTACCTTTGGCAAGAACCTAGCAAGGATTGCAAGGGAAGCAGATGAGCGAGGTAAACAAACAATTTCAATTTTTAAATTCTTATTTTGTTAAATTGTTTATAATTTGAAAGTTGGATATAATTTGTTGAGCTAACTCATTACACAACTATGTTTTTTGCAGCACAATGGTGGGAGGCATTTGGTAGCCATTGTCCTCAATTGCAGAAGTTTGCAATCCATATTTTGAATCAAACTTGCAGTGCTACTGGGTGTGAGCGCAATTGGTTTGTCTTTGAGAGGATTCACATGAAGAAGAGAAATCGTTTGGAACAGAAACGATTAAATGATCTAGTTTATGTCCATTACAACCTCCGGCTAAGACGCAACCAATTGCTGAACAAAAGACCTGATACAGATCCCATTGTGTTGGAAGATATTGATCCAACTTCAAATTGGGTAGTGGAGAGTCATCTAGAAGAGTTAGATTCTGATGAGGATATTGGTATTGATTTTGATTTATAAATAGAGGCATTAGTTGAACATAATGTTCAGTTGAATGCAGATCCACTTGTATCACGCCCAGCCCCAAGTCCTTTAGTTGCAGGCACTTCCTCTACTCAGCCACGACGAAAGTGCATATCTCTTCTATCCCGCGTGCAGCTGCTGCGCCTGCTAGTGCTATGACTTCTACAGTTGCAGTTGGAGATGGTGATGAGGAGGAGGAGCTGTGGGTTTCCTTGTCTCACTCTGATTCAGAGTCTGGGCTAGATGTCATTGGTTTCTCTAGCAATAGCCAATAGTACTTGTGACTAGTGATGTTTTACAGTTTACTTTTGTCGTAGAGGCCATTTAGAGCCTCCTTGATTATGTGTTTTTGTTTTGATATCTATATCATATATGTATTGGACAGTGCACTGGGTGCCATTTTGATATAATGGATATATTCATGAGCCTACTTGGATCATATGTTGTCTTCTCTTTATATTCTAATGCTTTGTGTTTGGAAACATGAATGAAAATCTTTAAAATTATTTTTTCTCATAAAAAAATAAATATTTAATGTATTTTTTACAATGACCGAGTCATTGAAATCAAACTGGCCTAGTCAATATCGAGTCAAAGTCGGAGTTGGAGCTGACCTTCGGCCGGTTCCGAACTCGAGTCGAAGTTTTAAAACATGCAACGACTAGGTCCTTTAACCTCCTTCTCTCCACTAGTGAAAGTCCTCCACTTGTGTAGGTCTTTCTTTTGGCCTCTTATTTGTAGTTTCATTTAGGTTTTTTGGGGAACCCTTGGTCCTTTAAGGTTTTTCCCACTCAACCCTTTAACCTTAAATTAGAATAAACAATTAATTGACTTGGGTCCAAACCCACAATTTTGGGTCAAAACCCCAACCATTTGGGTAACTTGCCCAACCAACTCACTTTTGGTGGGTTTCCTTCTCTCGGAAATACCTTTTGAGCTACCCAAATTCCAACATAGAGGGACCATTCTCCCTCCCTAGAGAGCTCAAAGACATTGCCAGACTAGATCCCTTATCAACATGCAGGCCAAATCACATAGACATCAACAACGAGTTATAATAGCTAGGCAACAACATAAGAGACAATATAGACCTTCCCCTAGCTCTTCTTAAGGGCATCATCCTATCTCGGGTTTTCTTCATTTAGCCTCAGATGTTAGGAGAAGCAGATCTAGTGGATCATCACCCAATCCTTAGATCCTTTCCCTTTGCACATCTCCTCTTGTTGCAGTGGCCCACACTCGGGTCCGAAGATATTCTCATGTTTTCACATATAGACTTCATGTTTCTACTTTATTTCTTGTTATTTATATAGGAGATTTTTTAGTACTCTTGCTTTGTATCGACATCATTGTACTTAGTAGTCCAATTGACTTACTTTTGTGGTCATTTTTTGCACATTAATATAATTATCTTATCTTTTTTATTGAATGCAATATATACATAGACCAAATTACATCAACATCAAAGCTCTAAAACATTGTGTCAGTGAGTATATCGTTGAGGGTCCATATAACAACTTATTGGCAACATTAAGGAAACTATAAGAAAATATGCTTTAAAAAACACATTTTTTCCATTTTTTAAACATCTAAAATAACAACAACATCAAATAAATAAATTGCCACATAAATATGAAAATAAGACTAACATATAAGATGTATAAGATGTCTAATGATACATCACACATCAATACTGAATTGTGTCTCGAGCCTTGATTCGTGAGTTTCAAAATAACATTGAAAAATATAATACATGTATCTCATCATCATGAATCATCTATAATGAAATTAGATAAATAAACTAGCAATCCCCCCTGGCCTTTTTACGAGCAAAGGTAATGGCTCTTCCTCTAGATGAAGGTGGTCCTAGGGTTGACACTAGACTATGATGTGCTCTACAAGGAGCAACTAGACTTTGATGACCTCTAGAAGAAGAAGAAATACATTTTTTTTCCAAAATTTTAAACATCTAAAATAACAACAACATCAAATAAATAAATTGACACCTAAATATGAAAATTAAACTAACATATAAGATGTATAAGATGTCTAATGATATAACACATGTCAATACTGAATTATGTCCTGAGCCTTGATTCGTGAGTTTCAAAATACCATCGAAAATATAATAAATGTATCTCATCATCATGAATCATCTATAATGAAATTAGATAAATAAACTAGCAATCCCATCTAACCTTTTTACGAGCAAAGGTAATGGCTCTTCCCCTAGATGAAGATGGCCCTAGGATTGACACTAGATTCTGATGTGCTCTAGAAGGAGAAACTCGACTTTGATGTCCTCTAGAAGAAGAAGAAGAAGAAGAAGAAGAAGCTAGACTCTTATATCTTCTGTTGGTGCTATTACCAACTCCAAATTGTTGTATATGTGTTTGTGAAGGTTGTGGCACACTCCTAGTGTCAATAGCCACCTTTTGTAAAGGTGCTTGCTTTGGAACACTCTCCCTTGCTACCCCTTCTTGTGCCTCCTCTTATAAAAAATATGAGGTCGAGTCCATGACAAGCCTCTCGATCTCAACCATCCATGCAACAATGGTGTCTAATGAAATGGCTATTATGTCAAGTGTTTTTGATGTTGTTTTACCTACATTTGGATATTGAAATAGATGTAGACCATGTCATTAAGGCATTGAGATTCCAACCTGTATGTGGCTCACAAATTATAGATTATCATACATAATTTGGAGGGTAATGAGGCATAAAACTATAATTAATAATGAATTCAAAATTTAATTTGAAAATTTTAAACTTGTTGTGTTTCTTGGTGTGTTTTTCTTCAAACGCATTATAGTCGTGATTACATCTTGAACCCACCCGGAGGGTTTATCCAAGTAACCTATACATATTGCTTGTAGATATCCTCACAGATGATTGTATGCATCTCCTGTTTGGTTGGTAAGAGGTGGTCGACTGTGCACAAGGAATAAATAGATGGAGGAAGTTGGTCCAATGTAATACTAATGGAAGCAAGAAGATTTGAAACTCTGCTATACTAGCATTGAGATCAAGCTGAAGGACTAGTTGCTGCAATAGACTCCAATGAACGTTCGGCCGATTATGGATACTAGTCATGCCTCTTCACCATATCAACAAAGCTTTGAACACGGTGTAGAAATGAGATGAGATTGAACATTGTCTCAAGTTGGAAGGGCAATCGTCAAACTCTATGAGATGGGCTGAGGAATTGTTTGTTTGCACCTAATGAAGTGGCAAAGGAGGATGGTCTACACTTTTTCTACTGTTGACCAATTGGACTATAGCAAACTAGGTCCCTAAACCTTGGACCCATATAGAAGTGTGGGCCAAACAACAGTGTCCATGAGTGATATCTTTGACGATATGTTTGAAAATGGTTCTGGAAACATTGTCTCTCAAGGAGGGCCAAGAATCCATAGCCCTTGTTGATTCGGGGTTGAAGTGCATGCCACAAGCTGAAGTGAAGACTTGTGAATAATACCGCCAATAAGTATATATTTTGGTGACCTTGATCTCCCCACCCTTGAAAAACAAGTGGTGATTAGAGAGAGTCTTATGCGATGCATTGAATATCATGACCTTGGTTTCACCAGATTGACCATCAAATAGATCACATAAAAGGGTCCAAGCATCCAATTATTGCTTTAATCCATCTAGGGATGAGGCTCTAAGGACCACATCATCCGCAAACAACAAGATAGAAATTAGGACATGTTGTAGAAGGCAACCATCACCATCCTAGATATGTTCCATAAAGAAGGACTCTAGCTTGTCAATTTAGATCCTTAATAATGTGGGGGGTAGGGGGCAACCTTGTTTAACCCCAACAGTACCCCAGATGAAATATGATAGGGCGTGTGCTATGAGCAGGTGACCAAGGACCGGCTCGTATAGACACATGATGGCTGACAATAGGGTCTTTGAGATGCAAATGTCTCTGAGCCTCTAGAATAATGCCTCCCCGGGGATGAAATCAAAAGCTTTCCGAAAGTCCACAAAACAACATTGAACTTTGAAAAAGTGATGACTTGCTTCCTCAATGATGGCCCTGAGTTTAAGGATGCGATCGATAGTTTGGTGCGCAGGTCCAAATGCAGCCTGTCCTCTATCTCCAAGATCTCGCTGCTCAAGCACCCCAAAGAGTTTCAAATGGACAACAATAGCTTAGAGCTTCGAGATCATGTGGCCCACCATGATCATCTTGTAGTTAGTGGGATCAGAGCCGGTACCTGATTTGCATATCGGGTGAATGATATGATGTGACCATGTCAATGGAAAACCTGTTGACGGGTTTTGTAAAGGTAGCAAGGATGCTACCTTCCTTAAGCTCTCTACTTTAAATGTCAACGCAGGGTCATACAAACTTGCGAGATGCTATGCACTATATGTGCAAGCTACACTCTACTTTATTACCTTATGCTACTATCTATGATTTGCACTATCTCTGGTGGTGGTTCAGATGACTTTCAAGGTCTTACTCTGCATGTTAACAGAGAGGAAAACTACTCAATGAAAGCAATTGTTGATGCTGAAAAACTGGAATTTTAATATGATCGCAGAAAATCAAGGAAATGCTTGAAAATGTAACTCTCTAACTATTACCATTCAACTAACTCCTAAAAATAAAAGTCATTGCAAGAGAGGAAATGAAAACTACTGTTGTCTAATCTGCTGCAAAAACTGCAATGCTAAACTAAGTTGCACAAATTGATGGAAATCAAAACCCTAACTACTTCCTAATCCCCTAAAGAGCATCATTGCCTGATGTCAATCATTATATTATGAACAAACATGCATTACTGATTGAAAACTATGGAAAAATTACAAATTTGCACTATTCTACAGGAATGGTATTATGGTTGTAGAGCTACAGGAAGTTCTGTAATCCTACAGGAAATTACCAATTGCTGAGAAAATGGGCAGAATGCTTTTCTAACCATGAGAACTTTTTAAGTGACCTGCATGACATATAAGGAAATCATATATGCTAGAAATAAAGGTGTTGCATCATTGAACTTCACTTCTACATGAAACAGACAACTGTTTTATTGGCAAATTTCTGCAAAATGATGTGCTTAGAAATGACACCAACAGAACATATATATGAACAATCTGAAGTACAGAAAGGTCTTCTAGAGCTCCTGTGGGTAGGCCCTCCCCATGGTGCTCAGAAGCCTGAGTTAATCAATACTAATCCACTGAGCAGAAAAGATTTTTCATTAAGTTGGGGAAACAGAGTTCCTAACTTGCTGAAATATTTGTCCAAAAACAAAAGAGTAGGGATTTGTATCACTATTAGAGGATCCTGCTTTTTGAAAAGGGAAAAAGACATAGACTTTGGCAAAGGTTACTCTAACTTTCATTTGTAGAATTGATGGAAAGATTACAATGATCAAGATTCAAATGTGACAGTCAAAATTTTGTTGAATCATAAATGTCTCTGCCTGTGAAAACCATTACATTTTGGAGCTGAATGAGTAATCTGTTGGTTAATTAAGAGTGGTGGTTGCTTTGGACAGGTTGCTGAACATGCAAGAATTTATGGCAGAAATGGTATGTATTTGCACGTATTTTGTCACAGACTCACAAACATATGTTTTTCTTCCACAAAAACGTTGAAATGCACCTATTGTTTCTGAAAAATGTTCATGCTTGCAAAAAGGAGACGTAAAAAGTATAAAGTTTTTCTTTCAGTGAATGTGCAAAACACATCTCATGGTAACTTGGGTTAAACTGGAATTCCTCTTCAGGAATTATATCATGTTGAGGAATTCCATAGTGTCGTTGCAAATGTAGATGCATGTTTATTTAAAGGATTCATTTTCTACCTCACATGGTTATGTTAACGCTGTCTGACTGTTTCTTTATAAGATGAGATTAGTTCCTTTTCAAACTGTCTGTTTCCTCATATTCCTGTGTAAATTAAGTTACAAGAGGCAGGATATATTCAAGATCTGTTGTAAAAAGAACATGAATATTCTTTTCATTGCAAACCAGTGCAAATAAAGGCAAAAGTCTTTTCATTCTTTGTCAGATTCTTTTCTTTCCCATCTGTTACCATGCATTTCATTTACTTCTTTCGATAAATGGGAAGGAACATCTGAATTATTTGCATTACTGTCGGCACTGAATTCTCCACAATAACTTTGATAGGGTATGTGACATTAATAATTCCATGGAACAGGAAAATAATTGATAGTAGATTGTAGATACTCTAACAGATTAACACCAGACTTCAAAATTACCGAAATCCTCTCTTTTATTTTTGGTTTATGTTTGTCTGTTTTCCTCAGAAAACAGTCTCAACTTTATATTACACATAAAAAGACATATTTCACATATGCTTGTACAGCATGCAAGAAAAAAAGACTAAACCTATCTTATCTAATCTCTGCTATTTGAAGTTTAACTAATTCTCCATAGCTATTAATCTATCCTTTGTTCAAAAAAGGATTCGTATCCTGTATAATAAAAAGCTATGCTTTCCCCTGCTATCATCATAAAAATAAAGTCTTACAGCCTGAAAAGTTAGTCTTTGCATAAGTGAAAGCTAAACAAAAATTAAAACTGTAAAGTAGGACTTCATTTCTATTTCAAGCTTCAAGATCTGGTACTGCATATTCAGTCATCAAACCATCCCGAGCCTTCATGTAAAAGACTGGGTTGCCTGCCAGGTGCAGTCCTTATTTTGATAACCCATCAGCTACAGAATTTATTTCTCTATATTCATGGCGATAAGAGATTTTGGGAAAAGCAGACTCTATCCTTTCACCTGCTCCAGAATTGGCCGTAGAACTAAATTCCTCATTCTATAACAACCTGTCATCCAATTTAGAACCACTTCAGTATCCCCAAATACCTGAAGGGTATTAACCCCCATTCTTTACTGCCATCTTCAGTAAGTACTTCAAAGCGAATAATTCAGCATAGTAGTTAGAAGTTAAGAACCCTCCCCAGCCCAATTTTAAACTTTAAGAAATGATTTTTATTCAGAAATAAACATCCACCTGCACCACATATAGATTGGTAATCACGGGTAGCTATGGCAAAAAACCCCAAGGCCCTGACTTATCAATTTATGGAAGCCTCAGAAACCTGGCCTTTTAATCTTTTTTCTTGAATTTTGATGAAGTCAAAAAGGGAACAAATCTGAGAAACACAATGGATGGTAGGAATACTTATCTTGAGAGATGTCAAAATTTCTGGCTAACCAGGTACCCCAGGACACTGCTAATGGAACAGCATGAAAAGCTTTTAGGTCTTTGATCCCAATACAATTCTTTAGGCATTCATTTACTGACTGTCCATGCCAGCTTCCTCTACAGCCTGTCATCTTCTCCCGAATTTTTAAAAACCGGCCAGTCTGAACCGGTAATCGGTCAAATCGGCCAGTCAGATAGGGCCAGGTAATGAACTGGTATAACAATCTGGTTGGAGGGCTGTTTCCAACCCTAACCGGCCTTGTTAGATGTCACATGCATGGGGGGAGTCCAGGACCTCCAATGGCAGTTTTTCAGGTGGTTTTGGAGGAAACCAGGGGTTGTTTTCCTCCCAAAACAGCCCCTCTTGGCTATAAAACCAACCCTTCCCCTCATAAACCCTAAACCTAAACAAAAAGCTTAACTCAACTCTAGCAATGCTGGCATTAATGGTAATGTTAAATTCTTAAAGTAAAAGTCCTTGTACTTACATTTTCAACATTACCATTAATTGTTTCAGGATGTTTGAGACTGGTTCCAACCTCATTGGATTTCATATGGAGAAAGGAGAATTTTAGATCCCACTCAAAATCGAGCAGACTTAACTGTTTTCAGGATTTCAGGAATTGAGGGATTGTAATGTTTCCATTTGATTTTGTCATGTATGAGGGTATGGGATTGGCATTTAATCAGGTGCATGAAGCCCTTTATGTACCTTGATGTTGGTGGCATTGATTGTTGAACTCCTCTGCCATAGCCTTAACAAAAATATACCTTTCACTCAAAGCAAAATAAGGTTGAGGAGATGAACTCTCACTTAAACCAAAATCACTGGTTAGGCATGCTAAGATTTTTCTACCATATTATAAGGTTGAGGAGATGAACCCTCACTTAAACCAAAATCACTGGTTAGGCATGTCAAGCTTTTTCAATTACTACCATTAAGGTTGAGGAATCCAACTTTGAAGACATTGAGCTAGATGATGGTTATGTAGCTCTTGTTGATAATCCCATTTATAGTAGTGGTGAATCAATGATGAGTTTGATTAGTGATCATGGTTACCAATGATTTTTAGTAGACCAGTGGCCCAATAACTTGTAGCATTGTTTTTGGACACTAGAGGTCACTTAGAGAGTCATTGATTATGTATTTTGTTGTCGCACTCTGTGCCATTTTGATATATTCACCCTTACATGGTATATATATGAGCAAATTTTGCATATTTTGTCTCTAATGGATTGGAATCATGGTTTGAAATCTTAAAATTATCTGTTTTTTATTAAAAAATTATTATTTTATGTATCTTTTTCAATTTTGGGTCATTGAATCCAGTTCATTCTGGTTTGATCCAGTTTCAGTTAGAAGTTAGAACCACAGTTAGATAGGTGGCTGGTTCAAAACTCAGTTCCGGTTTTTAAAACTATTTCTTCTCCATTTCTTCCCTGACTTCACCATCATAAGAGCAATTAATCATGTGTGTTCTATAGTTTCATTGCCCTGTTTGCACAAAGTACAACACCTTGAACCAAATCTACATCTTTTTTATAGTACCTCCCACATTAATGCTTCGTTCCTAAGTACCAGCCACATGTAGACTTTGGATTAGAGAGGGGCTTTTAATTTCCACAAATCCTTCCACCACAATTCCACTTTGCCTTGGAATGCCTCCACAAACATGGTGTTAGCCTGTGAGCCCCTAGACATTCACACAGTCCTAGATTACTTCTTGTCTGAGTTGTCATCCTTGTTCTTGACGAGGTGTCATCCTTATGTATTCGTGCGTTGTCAATGTGAGAGCATATCTAGAATCTAGATCTATAGGTGCTTACATCCATTTACTTTATATTGATATCATTAGATGAATACGTTGTTGAGATGGCTAAAGCTTTTTCTATGAATCTTCTTGTGTTATGTTTCATTGCATAATTTAACCGAAGTCACGTGGTTCGAGTTCGGGTTTGACAATGAGTAGGTTTGGTTTGAGTCCAAATTATTTGATGAGGTTTGAATGAGGTTCGCCATTAGGTTCATCAATATACATTTTCTATATATATATATATATTGAATTTAAAATGAGATATAGGATAAAATAGTAAGAAATCAACATCAATAAACATAAAAAATGCAATCATGGACATGGAAACTGTAAGGCTAGATTACAAGCTTTAGTTGTGACCTGAGGTTATGAGTTTTGATCTATGGACTTGGTCAATGGCTATGAGGTAGTACCTCAAAATTTTTTCAAGGTCCTCTAAAATTCGACCCACAAGGTTGAAGTTCGACGGACCTTGTGACATAGAATTTAACATGGTATCAGAGCTCCTTTGGTCTTAAGTGTTAGATAGATCCATGGAATTAAGGGCATGATAGCACCATGTAGAGTTCCATGGGAGGTTTGATATCATAGCCCCATGAGAAAGAAGCCATGCTGCCTACAACAACAAAATTGCAGATCGACATCCAATTGGGGGCGCAATGGCAAAGTTAAGGTCAGTTCTTTGATTTTTTTATTGATTTAAATTGCAGTTGTCTTATTATTTACAAGATTAAGATGCATGCTGCAATGAATAAGGGTGTCATGGATCTGGCACATTAGATCAATTTTTTGTACCACAGAATATCGTTTTTCCATTTGAATTTTGGATTTCGAGTAGGATTATTGATTATAGCACATGTTTTAGGGTCTTTTGCATATTCACTTTGGATTTCATTAAGCCATTATGGAATTATAGCTGAGATTGCAAACAAGGATGTTTCTTCATCTTTTCTGGAGAGAGTATCTGCCACTACATTGTCCTTTCCCCTTTTATGTAATATCTCCATGTCAAAAGCAACAATTTTTTTAATCTACTTTCGTTGTTCTTCAGAGAGCCTTCTCTGTTGGAGGAGGT
Organism: Pinus taeda; assembly: GCA_000404065.3. NCBI lineage: Eukaryota > Viridiplantae > Streptophyta > Pinopsida > Pinales > Pinaceae > Pinus > Pinus taeda. Next base: position 141,675 of record APFE030366435.1, on the reverse strand, counting down.
ATTGGAGTCTGTTATGGTCTGCTTGTATGGAGAACTTACTCCCCAAAAGATATTGCCTCCACTTGGCTAGTGTGTGCATAATGACAAGCATTTCTTTGTTGTATGTAGACTTAAGACGTTATTGCTTATTGAGCTTTCTGCTTTTGAAAGCTATTGGATGACCATCTTGCATTAATATTGGTACTATCCTAAAACTCGAAGCATCACATTCGATTATAAATGGTTTTGAAAAATCAGGAGTTGCTAACACAGGGGCATCGAACATAATTTCTTTTAAGTCTTCAAACCACTTTTTTACTTCATCATCCCAACGAAATGAATTTTTCTTTAGAAGGTTTGTTAGAGGAGTAGTTACATGGGCATAGTTTTTAATAAATCTTCGATAGTATCCAATTAACCCTAAGAAGCCCCCTAACTTGGATATATTAATTGGTTTGGGCTTCTCTCTTATAGCCTTTATTTTATCAGGATCTACGATACTCTTTCCTTGGATATTATATGTTCGAGGTACTCTACTTCCTCTTTCTCGAAAGTGCACTTGGATTTCTTGGCATAAAATTGATGCCCTTCTAATACAGTGAGAACTTGCTCTGAATGTTGTAGATGCTCCTTCCATGTTTTACTATAAGTTAGAATATCATCGAAGAACACTAACACAAACTTCCTAGATATGGACCGAATATCTCATTCATGGTGGCTTGGAATGTTGTCGGAGCATAGTTAGACCAAAAGTGTTGAAAAGTGTAACTAGGTTCGGTCTTCATAATGACATGTGTAATTATGATTTTATGTAATTGATGTAAAGAAGAAAAACAAAATTATTTTTGTAATGCTTGAATCATGGGTTTCATGGTCAAGGAATTTTATTTTTAGTTAAGGCTTCCATTGTGAGCTTTTAGGATTGGTCATTGTTACCACTCAAACTAGCAAGGGGCCTAAAAGGGACTCCTAAAGGGACAACTGCTAGATCAAGGGAAACAATGGAGACTTAGCCATTGTCACCTCAGCGAAGACTCCATACTCTTTATGGACTTTCATTGATGGGAGGAGACCCGACATATATAGAAGGTCATTGTAAAGGATAAATTTACCAATGCATACGAAGTGACCCTTGTAATCCTTTTCCTAGAAGGGTTTTTTAGAATAGAGCTTTCTTGCTTGTCACGCAAGGTACGAAGGTTTCTAGGAGAAGGAGGTGAGGACTTGAGGGTTAGGTTTAGAGGAATATGCCTTATGAAGGAGTTTTCCAATCCTAAAATCCTTATTGAACTTGACTTCTCGGATGGTTCTTGAAGATTTGACTTTCAAAGATGTGAGATCACACGGGACCAAATGGACCCAACTTAGTTAAGGGGCAAGAATTTAGCAACCAATGATGTTCTTAACCCAGAAAAGGAGGGGGAAAGTATCAAAGTAAGAATTTTCACTCAAAGGTGTTAAATTGATCCTATGAGGCACTAGCCTTGGGGATGCTAGGGCAAAGTTTGATCTCGGAGCTAGGTCTTGGGTTATCTCACTGCTCCACTGTCGAAATGGCTTCAAAATTGGAGGAGGCTTTGAGGACACACTAGCGCAAGAGAGGCTAGGAGATCGAACTTTTTCTAGGTTACTTTGTTAGGAATTTGATTCCCTAGGTGGCTCAGTGTGGCTAGACCTAGAAAAAAGAGAAAGGGGTGAAGAAATAGGTTTAAAATGACCACCTTTTGATGGACCAATGCCTAATTCTGCTTGGGGATATGGAGTCAAAGGGAGCTATGAAGATGGATCTCGTTTCTTGTTCAAGGAGGCTCTTAAAGTCAACTTCGTCCAATGTTTAAGGGCAAGAGAAGAAAAGTGACCTTAAAAGCATTTATACTTTGTTGCAAATGGAGAAGGCTTGTCAAGGTAAATTCGACCTCTAGAATAATTCGTTCATAAGACATGGCTCATACATAGAGATAAGCTATATAAAGACATAATTCCACATTGATGCCGTAAATGCATGCAACAACTAACGCTAAAATAGTGAAAATATCATGATCAGTGTATGCAACAAGGTAAAAGAAAATAACGTCAAAATTGTACTTACATGTAAGAAAATATATCCAACCATCAACACATTTGCAATATAAGAAGCTCAAAGATAAGAAGACCCAATCCACACATCAAAATTCATCCATGATCCAAAATATCGTCCAAAGAAAAATGTGAAGTTCTCACGAGAGAGAATGATCCAAGTCAAAATGATGATCCAAAGGATTCATCTAACTCCTATTTATACACTCATTAGGAGTTCGAATTACCTAATTAGGACTACATTAGTCCCTAAAATAAAATAATGTGCAAATTAACTAACTTTTGGTGACGAGCCCACCAAACTAGCTCTCAAATAAAATAATAAGCCTCTCAAGAAGTCAAATAATATTCTATGCATGTCGTAGGGCCCCACAAGAGGTGTGATGAGGTCCATAGTTGTCATAGAGAAGAATAGGACCCTCAAAAGTGATGGACAAGGGGGCGGCACTTGTTCTCTAAACAATAAACTTGTGGTGCTCCCACTGTGTGTGGGGGCACAATAATAACCTCATGGGTCTACAAATGAGTTGAAGATGCCTGTAGCCCATCTGTAAGGGCTCAGATGATGGTGTAGGCAATGCCACATCATCCTACAAGTCCTGGATTTGCTGCTAAGTGCATGGTACATCTATGGGGATAGCTGGGAAAAGGTGAACCAGGTGCATCTTCCTCGTCCAATAAGTGGGTCTCGAGCCATTTTCGAACATCTCTGTGGAAATATGGAGTGCTTTCTACTGCTTTGGAGACGCATGGCTCACAACACACACCCTACATGTGCCAATGTAGCCCTTTGGAGGGTTAGGACCCTGTATAGGGAGACCAAATCCAAGGTGGAGACACTTGCAATTTTGCATAAGATCCAATGTGTCCCCTAGCCTTTCGGTACAACAAGTCATCAAGGAAATCGAGTAAAATAGCTTACAAACCATGGACCACAAGTGGGGGCTTCATAATGGCTCGCCCTTCCATAATGGGCTTTGGCATGTGCTAATGTCTCCAAACACTAGATGGGGTTAACCAAGTATCCTATTAGTGGTTTCTGCTTTTAAAGGGGATAATATGTCCAAGTTACATCCTCTAAAAGGTGGTGGTATGTGATAAAGAGGTGAGTGGAGTAGGGGATGAGAAGGGGCAACCCTGGGCCACATGCTGGGCAGCTGGGGTACAAGGGTAGTTGATAAAAGGGAAGTCCACACTTGGGTATATAATGTATAAGAGGGAGAAATTGTGGTACATGAGGTGCCCCGACCTTGATTTTTCCACCCTTCTTTATATCATATATGACTTTTGCCTTTTTATGATTTTTCTTTAATTAACTGCTCGGGGCTCAAGGGGTAAGAGCATGATGTGTGAGATAACCCCTTTAAGGTAAGGCGGTTCGTTGCTCGCTTGGGGTTGGGAAAATCATGGATTCCTATATGATGGAGGCTCATAGAACCTGTAGGAACTAGGGTGATGGCCTTGATGATGGGGTAGAGCTCATGTGTTGGCTTTTGCCCACGTGCTAAATGTCTTGTTTGTCCCGACCATCTTTTGCATTTTGTGATACATTTTCCTGTTGAATGTGGTCAATTATGCGTTTACTTTTCTTTTTAGCTGCATCAACCTCCGAGGGCATCATGCCAGGCCTGACCCAAGGTGTGGGCAAGGGGAAGGGGAGTACTAGCCCTATGTGGACACAATGGAGGAATGTGGACCCAGGTGGAAGAAATGATGAAATGGGGTAATAATGAGTGGACAGGGGGTAATATAGGCGGATGAGGGAGCGGGACCATGCAACCAAAATCTGGCTTTCTTGTGAAATACCATCTCTAAGGCCAAATGGTCACTAAAAGAGATTCCCGGGACTAAAATCCAAGGTTAACATCCAAAAGGGGTCTAGGGGACAAGAGCACAGACTTAGCCCATTCGTTTTGTCGAATCTCCCCATTAATCCATGCCTAGAAGTGTCCATGATAAGTAGACTACAATACTCAATAACCAAATGACAAAGCATACCTTTAGGTTTAGGAGGCACGCCTTCGAACATACGATCATGGTAGATGGGTGAGGGACCACATGGCTGGCTCAGGTGGCAGAGAAGTGGCACAACGAGCTAGTTGGTTGTTGCAAGGGGCTGCTGGGTGAGTACCATCTCAGAGAATTTTTTTTCTCCTAGCGATATCACCCACAAAATGGTTGGTAGCAGTCATCATGTCGTAAAGTCTATTAAGTCAATGTCAAAGATGGAAGACCCATATGGGCATATTATACATCGTAAAAAGAAGTTTTGTTTGAGTCATTAACCCTCCAAGACCATGTCACAAGCTCCCCTTGAAGTCGGCCTAAGGATAAATCTAGAAAAGGCATGTCGGCCTTGTTACCTAGAGAAGTCGGCTTATTTTGGATGCACCAGCCACTATAAATAGGGCAACTCGACCTCACTTGAAGACACAATTCGGGCAAGAAATCTGACCTAAGAAGAAGTGCGAGAAATGCAAGAGAGAAGCCTCATCACCAAGCGAAGGAAAAGGGAAGACAACCTAACCATTTTCTGATATGTTTTTCGGCTAATACACTCCACACATGCGAGGAAGTGTTACTATCTATTGCAGGAGAAGCTGATATTATCACAGTCTCCTTTGGAGGGTAGATCAAGAGAGAAAACAAGTTTATTATCAAGCTGAATTGAAGGAGAAAAGGTATCCATCTAGAGCGAATGAATTTAAGAGACTCAAACTCTCACACGTGCTGCGACTAGGGTTCCTGAGGAGGCTGGAATTTGCAGACCTGATCCAATAAGCCTAAAATTTGAAGGGTAGCCAAAATTGAAAGAAGACAAGCAATTTGACTTTTGTTGACTTGGGCAAGAAGAAGAAGCAAGTGAAGAAGGGTCTTGTGATTTGGTCTTGGAGAGGTTGTTGTGTAAAGGGTCTTGGTCTTGGTCTTGATATTTGTCTATTGAAGATTCTACAAGAAGAAGAATTTGTTTGGGTTTTCCTCTCAAGCTTGTAGAGGTTTTGGCCTTGGTTGATCACCTACATTCCGTGTCTCTCGTCTCTTTATTGTTTATGTTTTGATAGCTGTTTGATGAAGAAGAACACTATAATAATCTAAGCAAAGAGAAGAACCTAATCTAAAGAAGTAAAAAACATTTACAAGCAGTTATCATTGATAGAGAAATCTCCTAATTCTGATGCCCTAGATTTCTCAACAAAAAGGCATTGCCTTAAACTCGTAGTGACCTTCATGTATATGGAACACAATTTTTGCTATGTCTTCCTACCTTATCCTTATATGTAAGTACCTTGATCTCAATTCTAATTTTGAAAAGCATTTAGCTCCATGTAGTTCATCCAACATTTCATTGATAAAAGGAATTGGAAATTTGTTCTTAATTGTTATCTTATTTAGCCCTCGAAAATCTACGTATAGTCTAAACGGTCCATATTTTTTTCGCACTAATACAACTAGAGTAGCATATGAACTTTTACTTTTTGTGATAATACCACATCTTAAAAGATCCTGGACTAATCTCTCGATTTTGGTTTTTTGATGATGTGGATATCGATACGATTTGATGTAGATGGGATTTGATTTTGATTTGACTTCGATTGTGTGCTCGATTTCTCTTTTAGGACGCGTCTTCATTGGAAGGTCTTGGAACACTTTTTTGTGCTTTTGAATTAGTTCTTGAACTTCAAGTGACTCTTTGTTAACTAGATTTGAAGTTAGCATCTCTAATTAATGACACTACACTAAATAAACTGGTGCTCCCTTTCGGATCATTTTTATCATCTGGGATGATGATCAATTTGATTCTTAGGGCACTGGAACCCATATAACTTGTATTTTTGCTCTTCCCATTTAAATTTTATAAATTGCTTTTGATGGTTCGAAGAGTAAGTGCCTAGGATTTGTAGCCATTGGATACCTAGGATCACATTCACTCCTCCTAATGGTACAGTGTAGAACGAAGATTCTAGATTACAGTCTTGAATCTGTAATTTGACTTTATGGCATTTCCCTACTTTTTCAATTTTCTTATTGTTAGCTACCATAACTTTCATGTTGGGCATAGGAAAAACGAAAATGTTGAGCCTTTTCGCCATAGTTGAGTCCAAAAAGTTGTGGGTGTTATCGGTATCGATTAGAACCATTACGTTGCTCTTTTTGATATGTCCTTTTAACTTTAATGTCTGGGGCTAAGATATACCTGTCATGGCTGATAATGACACTTGCAGAATGTTCTCGTTATCTGGTTTTGGAGAAAATTGTGGCGAATCTTCAATTTCTTTTACGTTTGATTTTTCATTGTCTGAATCATTGGTTGTTTCACATGTATATAGGCTCTTGGTTTCTTTTCCCTTCGCACATCTATGTTTAGGGTCCCATTTTTCGCCACAATGTTTGCACTTACCTTCTTTCATTCTTTGCATTTCCAAATTAGTTCTTTCTCCTTTACGAAGATCTGGTGGAACATATTTTGTATTATCCGTGTTCGTAGTTTGGGGAAATCTTTGTCTCGAATATACTCTTTCAACTTCTAGCCACTACATCTTTTCAACAACTTCTGCTTTTTGTCTTGCTTCTTCTATAGAAGTGATGTCATGAAGCTCAACCTGGTAATGGAGTTTAAGTCCTGTGATGTATGATTGAATGGGACGAGTTTTTGATAATCCAGGTACTCGTGTAGCTAAAGTTTCCTATTCTCGAGTGTATTCGTCCACATCTCCTTTCTGTTGCAGTTTGGTGAGTGCTGAGAAGAACTCTTCTTCCTTGATACCTTGGAACTGACCACATGATTATGGTGGTTCGAGGACACAAGGAGCGGCACAAAAGATGATGGGGACAAGAATCTGTCGCGAAGGATGAAGTGGTCATGAAGGGCAGCAGTGGGAGGCAGTTGTGGGGAGGCAGAACTAGTGATGGTGATGCGAGAGATGAAAATCGACGAAGAAAACAAGGTGGATAAGAGATTGTCGGGGTTGGGAAGATGGCAAACATGGAGTGGTTGGGACAGTTTGGAATGGCATGTGGCAGTCAAAGGGTTATAATGGTGGTTAAAATGATAGGGCATAGTGGTGGTCATGAGGATAACAACGCAAGCAAGAAACATGTTAGATGCAGGATGCATAACAGGCAATTGGTCTTGGTGGTCAGTAGACAGGGGATGGCGACTACAATAACGTGAAACTGTATAGTACGAATGGCAGTACAAACGCCAGTACAACTAGTGGCGAGGCTGGATTTGCTGGCTCTGATATTGGATGAAACATACATGACCTTTTTCTGTTTAGTTTTGTAAATTAAAAAAACTTTATTGGCTCATAATGTCTTCAAAACCAATTTACATAGATTAGCTATATTATGTTGTTTCTTCCTATTGAATCAGGGAATTCGTTGACATCAGAGGGGCCAACAAAATCCTCCATCTATCTATTATAGAGAAACTGAAAAGCAAAACCAAACATTCTAGTTGTATCCAAACAGTACAAAACATAGGATGACATCATAAATACTATTAGACTTGTTGACCTTAGGAGTCTGAGGAAGATATTGGAGCTGGATCCTTTGCACTCAAACTGGGAGCAGCAAGTGTGTCAGAATCACAATGGAGATGCCCTTCTACATGGGCCAATCTGGCATCAAGTCTGTCCATAAAGAAATGCTGATTTCTTAGCAATCTTTTGATATTCTCCAGTGAAGCAAACATGTTGTACCGTTCCACTTGCTTATTCTACGAAACCATACCCAACATGGTCTTCATTTGCCAGTGCAAAGCAATAGCATTGAGGTATTTCTTTCTCTGATCCTCGATTGACCAAGGTTAGCCACCCAGCTGGATACCTCCTCCATAATCTTAGAATTAGAATAAGGTTGTCTTTCCACACCCACCTTAGTTTCCATGTTTCAAATTTCTTGCCGAGTCTTAGGAGGAACAACTTTAAAGTAGGCCTCAGCAGAGTCTTGGGCAAACAAACAGGCCCTGTGTTACCTTAGGTGTTGCCGCCTCTCCTGCTACACATATGTTGCCTCGGGGGTGTGATGCACAAGGACACTCTTTTTTCAAGTGCTCCCGTGACCTTCTCCCTCTGAGATTTCAAACAGAGCACAAACCTGTAAAATAACCACTTGCAATGCATCGGTTAACAAAGAGCCTATAACCAAACCTAACCGCTTGATACTAGCTACAACTAAGGAGCAAACCACCCTTGCTGCGCTCCCAAGAGAACAAGAGCATGCCACCTTTGTGACCTATAAAACATTGGGCGATAAGACACATCCACAGACAAACCCTGAGAGGATGAATAACATAGTAGTGCCCCCCTCGCAGTCTCTTATGAAACACGAAGCTAGACCTATGAATCCCAATAGGAATAAGACCAGTACTTCTTAAAAAAAGCACTAGATAGACGAAAAACCAAGAATAACTATTTTGAGAAATCCATAGACATAATAGCTTAGCGCGACATCCACTTGCAAGAGGAGACGAGGTATATTCTTCCAACAATATAGACCAATTGTATCCTCCAAACCCACGAAGCAAAGAAGGACTAGACTAAACCCAAACTCCAGCTCACAAATTGATAGAATAGAGATACTTCCTAGTCCCTACCAAGACAATTAACAAGCTAAAGAGAGATTACCAGAAAAATTAATAGTGGAGCGGCTAGGAAAACAATTGTTGCGAGGGCCACACCCACCATCTCCATTTGTTGACCAACCTTGTTTGTAGCTTCGCCCAAACTAGGTGTACCTCTGTCTCCCACCAGACCTCACCCAACTGGCCAACGACCTCAAACTTTGCCTGGTTTTTGAAGAACATATTGAGCTTATCCTCATGAACATCAAAACCTAGCTCACGCACTGTTAGTGGGGGTTTGTTTCTTTACCCCTGCATATGCACCGACTTCTTCCACCCCTTGCCGAACTCATAATTCTTGCCCGCCCACCAGCCCTTGTATTAATATCCACTTGTGCCATTGCATGCAAGCTCATGCCAAGGACAAGTCACACCCATTGACCTTTAATGTCCATCACATCGGTAGGGTGTCAGGCTTATCGAAGATACTGTTGAAGTTTCTAAGTTTACTTAGTTTATAAACCCTTCATGCACTTTTTCTAATTTATTCCTACCTACTTGTTATTTTTCTTTAACAAGTTATTTACAAAGTAAATACTGAAAATAAACACCAGTGCATGCTCAACATATTATAGATCAGCAACTAAAAGAAACAAGAACAAACACACCATTATTTTTGTACCAATGTCCCCAGAAAAACCCAATGTGGGAAAACCAGTGCAGCTACTTGAGGGTTTTCTTATTAAGCAATATCAGAGTACAATTTGGGTATCGAAACTGGCCTACCCAACATAGAATTTTCTTAGCAGCTATAGCTCACAATTTGAGAGAAATCTCATGGCTGACACCACAGAAAATCCTTCCGGTAGCTCCTCAACACAAAACTGCTCTGCAACCCCAACGTTTGCCCAATTTGGATTGCGTCAGCCCCTCTCTGTCTCACGCTCGCCTTGTGTCAACCTTTCTTGGCTTGCATCAGCCCCAAGAGGCCCTGCGTCAGCTTTCTGGGCCTCTGCGTTAGACACGTTGGCCTCTCTGGTGCTCTGCGCAACACTTGGCTGCCTCTGCGTGAGCCCTTGCTGGCTCTGCTTCACTCTCCTTGGCTGTTGCGCCGCTTTCCCGGCACAATCTTTGCCTTCTCTATTTCTCTGTATTCAATGCCCCTCAGCTTCTCTCCAGATCATTGATTCTATCTCTCTTAGCAAACCCCGCTCTAGAGAATAGAATGACTAATCACTCTAGTATACTCTCCAAGTGACTCTCAAGCCTCCTCTTACATATCAACGGTCAAGATTAAGTCCCTAATCAACGGCTAAGATTAGAACTGGCTTGATCCATGTCTTCTGGACCACTCTAACACAGATTCATATTAATACACATTAATATTTTATTTTCTCTAAGTTTAGACTTAGGGACTCCATTGAAAATATTAATTATTTTAATATCTCTTGATCTGTTTAGAATATGCCCAAACCCTTTCTGGGTATTGGAGATCTCATGTGCCCCAACGTCTCCACCAAATTTCGTGGCTAGAGCACATCTGATGCTACCCCAAATCAACACTCCCTCTTAGCGAGGACTATACTCTAACAATACTCCTCACTGAGTATTACTCTGATCATTCGGCATCGGTACCTATGCTGATGCTAGGCCTTCTTGCCCAACATCCTCTGCACTGTTGCCTCTTGTATCGCTGCCCATGGTTCTGACACTGCCACTACTGCATCTGTACGACAACTCCCTCTGCATCCGTGCTACTGCTGGTCCTTCCTCCCAGCACCGCATCTGCACTGCACCTCCTCTCATCATGTTGCATCGTGTTGCCCACTGCTGCACTGTAACTCGGTTAGTGAGAAGTAGCTAATATCCCAACTGACCTCCCTGTTGGGCTAGAAACACCCACTGATGCTGAAGCTCCCTCTGTCGCTGACAAGTGCTCCCTCTCTGACCTCTGCACTGCTGCAACAACTCCCTGCATCTCGCATCGTTGCACACCTCTGTGCCGTCCTACACTGGTGCAACACTCCTGTGCCTCTCGCACTGCTGCAGCCTACTAGCTCTACGCTGTCTTGGGACTCTTTCACTGTAGCTCTCTTTGCCGCTCCATCCACATTTGTCTCTACCCACTCAGCGAGTCCTGCTACTCCTTGTCGGGGCTCCTGTAGCAATGTCTAATCCAAGAGGCTGGGTACCTCGAGGATCCTGGCCCTAATCGCTTGTAGTTCGCCTAACTACAACTGGGTGTCTCCCCACTTCCCCTAAAGTGGTGTGTGTGCACTCAAGGCACAATCATCGTCTGTCAAAACTTCCTTCTCTGCCCGTGTTGGTGCTGCCTTAGTCTCAGAATACTCTCCCTTACTCTTCTTCCTTGGGCACTGGGTCGCATAATGACCCATCTCCCCACAGTGGAAGCACTTGATCTTCGAGAGATCTTTCTTCTTTCACTTCTCCTGCTTTCCCTTAGATGCTAGGGCCACATCTTCCTCCTCCTGCTTGACCTTGATCCCTTTGTTGCTGCTACCTGTCTTCCACTGTTGTCTGATCTCTTCCTAGCGAAGAGCTGCCCACATCTCGTCCCAAGGTAGGAGAGTCCCTCTGCCCATGATGCTCTGGACAAACACTTCCCAATCTTCTGAGACAACATTCAGGGCTGTCCTCACCATAAGCTTCTGATTCGGTGTCGCTTCTACAACAGTCAATTGGTCTCGGATCTCATTCAGTCCTCCAAGGAAGGTGTCAATCGATTGACCCTTCTTCATCTGGTACAACCTCATTTGGTTCTCGAGCAACATTCTTCTCTTCACAGAAGTATGTTGGTCCATGTTCTTGACAGCCTCCCACATCTCAACTACCGTTTCCTTCTCGGCTATATGTGGTACCACATGAACCTTGACCCTGTCAAGGATAATGCACTTGGCCATTGCCATCACCTCTTCATACTTGTCGTTATCATTGGGGTCGACTAGGATAGCTATAACCTTCAAGGCAAAGTTTTTGGCACGATTCTTGTCAAGCATTGATAAGATTCTGGCCTTCCAGACTGTGAAGTTCGATGCTCCGTCTAGTCTATCTTGGTCTCTTACCCTGTGTAGTGCCATGACGCTCCTCTACTTCCCTACTAGAAGTTCTCTGTTTGACTCTTGTGAGTCTCTACTTCCCGTCTGGAAGTTCTCTTTTGGACTCCCTCTGAGTTGTTGAAATTTGGTACCGGAGGACAGGTGGTTCCCTTAGGCTTTGATCTTTGGCCTAGGGAAAAGTGTCCAAAAGATTTTAATTTTTCTCCTAAAGTGACTTTATAATTTTTATAAAGTTAAAATCTAATTTAAAAGTGACTTTAAGTGATAAAGTTACTAAGTCTAATTTTAAAGTGACTTTTATAAAGTCAATGAAAAATTAGAAAGGAAAAAGTGACTTTGGAAATAAATGACTAAGTGGGTCTTTATTAAAGTGGGGTGAATTAAAAAATAGAAAGTGAGATTTAAATGTGTATTTAATCTCAGCCATTGATCTAAATCTATTTCAGCGATTGGATTTAGGGATCACCCAAAAGTCACTTGGATCACCCAAAAGTCATTTGGAGTTATATTAAGGGAAGAAAAGGAGGAAAAGATCACATTCGATTCGATTCTTTCATGAGCAGATTGAGAGAAGGAGAGTAAGAGAGCAAGGGAAATTTCTGGACAGTGAGCTGCGGAGTATCAGCAGCGGACTTTCAGCAGTGGAGTAACAACAACGAAGTTTCAGCAGGGCAGTTTTTCAGCAAGGCTGAGATAAGTTGTAAAAGTTTGCTTGCTGATTTTTGTTGAATATTTTCTTGCTGTAAAAAGGTTTTTT
>APFE030366435.1:103526-126632 GCA_000404065.3 Pinus taeda | reverse complement strand
GGAGAGTACACCCTTGGAGAGTTTGTTGACTATCGTGTGGAGGCAGGCATTAGGAGGGAGTTCACTGTTCCTTACAACCCCCAGCAGAACGGGGTTGCGGAGAGGAAGAACAGATCCATCATAGGGGCTGCCAAAGCCATGTTACATGATCAGGGAATGCCATTGTTTTTGTGGGCAGAGGCCTGCAACACAGCTGTTTACTTGCAGAACATGAGTCTGCATCGTGCCTTGGGGCACATGACTCCGGAGGAGGCTTTCTCTGGGAAGAAGCCTGATATTGGTCATCTTCATATCTTTGGATGCATTACATACTCCTGTATACCCAAGGAGAAGAGGACCAAACTAGAGCCCACCGCAGAGACGGGTATCTTTGTGGGCTACCGTGAGACCTCAAAGGCATTTCGAATTTACATTCCTGCACAGAGGAGAGTTGTTGTTAGACGGGATGTGAAGTTCGAGGAGGACAGGGCCTTTAGGAGATCACGGGAGTTGGAGTATCTGGATCAGACAGACCCTCAACAACAGTTGAGTCAGTCGCAGGGATCCAGTGGGCAGGGATTAGGAGGATCAGGAGGTACATCTATGAGGATGTCAGGTCCATCAGTGAGCAGTGGCTCACCGAGCCAGAGGGGTGGTGCTCCGAGCAGGTCACAGAGCAGTTCACTAGGGAGTCCACTGATGGACAGTTCACACGGTACCTCAGCTTCTACAGGTTCAGGTGCAGGCAGGAGGACAGCAGACAGACAGTCAGGAGTTCAGGCTACTGATGGTGATGAGGAGGAGGAGTTTCATTCTCCTATGGGAGAAGCATGCTCAGGGAAGAGGAAGCCCAAGTGGCGTCAGGACACCTTGAGAGATGCCACATCTGTTGCTGAGCCGAAGAGGCCGGTCAGAGAGAGTAGACCACCTGAGAGATTTTGTAGCTATATGGCGATGGTTACCAGCATCCTTGACTCTGAGCCTTCTAGCTATGAGGAGGCAGCTAGCCAGCAGGTCTGGAGAGAGGCCATGCAGGAGGAGTATTCTTCTATCATGAAGAATGATGTTTGGGAGGTAGTGCCGAGGCCTGAGGGCAAGTCCGTGGTTACTTCCAGATGGCTTTACAAGGTAAAGCATGCTGCAGATGGCAGCATTGAGAAATTCAAAGCGAGGTTTGTGGCTAGAGGGTTCTCCCAGGTAGAGGGAGTTGATTATGAGGAGACCTTCGCTCCCGTGGCTCGATATACCTCGATTCGCTCCATTATATCGATAGCAGCAGAGATGGGTTGGAAGATCCACCAGATGGATGTGAAGACCGCATTTCTCAATGGCTTCATACAGGAGGAGGTGTACATTGAGCAGCCACAGGGCTTTGAGGTGCATGGGAAGGAGTCCCATGTGTGCAGACTGAAGAAGGCCCTTTATGGCCTGAAGCAAGCTCCCAGAGCTTGGTACTCCAGGATAGACACTTATTTGCAAGGAATGGGTTTCACAAAGAGTGAGGCAGATCCGAACCTTTACTTTATTGTGATAGGTGAGGAGCCTCTCATTCTGGTGCTGTATGTGGATGACTTGGTCATTACAGGTGCAGAGGGACTCATAGAGCACTGCAAGAGAGATCTTGCGACGGAGTTTGAGATGAAGGACATTGGCTTGATGCATTACTTTTTGGGTTTGGAGGTGTGGCAGGAGGAGGGGCATTTCTTCCTGGGGCAGGGAAAGTATATTGTGGACATCCTTAGCAGATTCCACATGGAGGATTGTAGACCCATGTCGACACCGATGATTACCAACTGGAAGAAGCTTCATGCTTCGGATCCCGAGTTGGTGGATCCCACATTGTACAGGCAGCTGATTGGTTCCTTGATGTATTTGGTCAACACTAGACCAGATATCTGTTTTGCAGTCAACACGATGAGTCAGTTTATGTGTGAGCCTAGGAAGGTTCACTGGGTGGCTGCAAAACACATTTTGCGGTACTTGCAGGGGACAGTGGATTATGGTCTGGACTACAGGCAGGGAGATGGAGTGAGATTGGTAGGATACACTGATTCTGATTGGGCAGGTTGTGCTTCTGATAAGAAGAGCACTTCAGGGTGTTGTTTTGGGTTGGGTTCAGCAGTAGTGTCATGGTTCAGCCGGAAGCAGCAGTCAGTAGCACTGAGTTCAGCAGAAGCAGAGTATATGGCAGCCAGTCTAGCTAGTTGTGAGGCCATCTGGCTTCGCAAGATGTTGTTTGGCTTATTTGGTCTGCCGTTGAGACCTTAAGTGATTTACTGTGATAATCAGAGTTACATTAAACTCACGGAGAATCTAGTATTTCATGACAGGTAAAGCATATCGGGATCAGATATCATTTCATCAGAGACCCTGTTTAGAAGGGAGGTGTGAAGCTTGAGTATATTTCCACTGATGAGCAGGTAGCAGACATTCTTATCAAAGCCTTACCACGGGGCAAGCATGTTTACTTCAGAGACAAGATGGGTGTGGTGAGGAACACCTTCCTCGGTAAGAGGGAGTGTTGAAATTTGGTACCGGAGGACAGGTGGTTCCCTTAGGCTTTGATCTTTGGCCTAGGGAAAAGTGTCCAAAAGATTTTAATTTTTCTCCGAAAGTGACTTTATAATTTTTATAAAGTTAAAATCTAATTTAAAAGTGACTTTAAGTGATAAAGTTACTAAGTCTAATTTTAAAGTGACTTTTATAAAGTCAATGAAAAATTAGAAAGGAAAAGTGACTTTGGAAATAAATGACTAAGTGGGTCTTTATTAAAGTGGGGTGAATTAAAAAATAGAAAGTGAGATTTAATGTGCATTTAATCTCAGCCATTGATCTAAATCTATTTCAACCATTGGATTTAGGATCACCCAAAAGTCACTTGGATCACCCAAAAGTCATTTGGAGTTATATTAAGGGAGGAAAAGGAGGAAAAGATCACATTCGATTCAATTCTTTCATGAGCAAATTGAGAGAAGGAGAGCAAGACAGCAAGGGAGATTTCTGGACAGTGAGCTGTGGAGTATCAACAGCGGAGTTTCAGCAGCGGAGTAACAACAACGAAGTTTCAGCAGGGCAATTTTTCAGGAAGGTTGAGTTTCAGCAAGGCTGAGATAAGTTGTAAAAGTTTGCTTGCTGATTTTTGCTGAATATTTTCTTGTTGTAAAAAGGCTTTTTTTCAGAAATAAAGAAGAGCTCTCAAACTGGTTTTCCCCAAGAGTTGTAGGGGGTTTTTCCAGGGTCACGTTGACCAAAAATATCAGTGTTTTAATGTGTTTTAATGGCTGTTTATTACTGCTGTTTTTTATTTCTGCAATTTCCAGCATTTTGTAAATTTTCCAGAATTTGTGTTTTCAAAATTTTTTTTTTTTACTTTTATTATTTATTTATTTATTTTTTTTTTTTTTTTTTAATAATATATACTATATATATATATATATATATATAAATATATATATTTTTCTTTTTTTTGTTTTGTATTTTGTTCAGCTTGTTGAATGTATGGTTATGGGAAAGGTCATTTAACCACATGGGAGAAATAAGGAGAAACTGAAAACCGAGGTGGGAAAACATAAATTTTTAACATGAGTCTTGATTTCCCTCTTGGAAATCCTTCTGCCGCTTGTCGAGATGCCCCCTACTCTGATCGTCTTGTGCAACTGCGCTGCTAATCCAGGTTCCTTGGCTAGAAACCCTCGGTAACAACTCCTCTGGCCCTGCTCTGTCAGGGACTGTTCTGACTACTATACCTCACCAACTCCACTCTGCAATATTTCTGCAACCTTCTAGACTCCAGCGACTGCCTCTTTGTGAACTGTGTCAACCCCTCTTTGCCTCATGCTGGCTCTATGTCACCCCAAATGGGTCTGTGTCAGTCCTGGGATGCCCTGCGTCAGCCCTTTGGCCTTCTGCGTTAGCAACGCTGGCTTCTCTGAGGCCCTGTGCAACGCTCGATTTCTCTTGCGTGGCTCTGGCCGGCTCTGCGTCACACTTCTTGGCTTCTATGCTGCTAGAAATAGCTTTTGTCACCTTGGGAAAGTTGTTTTCTGTTGTTATTGCTCCGCTCGGCTGATTTCTTTTAGTCCTCCTGTGATCTGCAACCTCGCTTTGATACCATGTTAAAGTTTCTAAGTCTACTTAGTTTAGAAACCCTTCATGCACTGTTTCTGATTTATTCCTACCTACTTGTTATTTTTCTTTAACAAGTTATTTACAAAGTAAATACTGAAAATAAACCATGCTCAACATATTACAGATCAACAACTAAAAGAAATAAGAATAAACATAGCACATGACACCATTATTTTTGGACTAGTGTCTTCTGAAAAACCCAATGTGGGAAAATTGGTGCAACTATCTGAGGGTTTTCTTATTAAGCAATATTAGAGTACAATCTGGGTGCCGAAACTGGCCTACCCAACAGAGAATTTCCTTAGCAGCTATACCTCACAATTTTAGAAAAATCTCCTGGTTGAAACCCCGAAAAATCCTTCTGGTAGCTCCTCAGCACAAAACTGCTCTGCAACCCCAGCGTCTGCCCAATCTGGACTGCGTTAGCCCCTCTTTGTCTCACGCTGGCCCTGTGTCAGCCTTTCTTGGTCTGCGTCAGCCGCAGGAGGCCCTGCGTCAGCTTTCTGGGCCTCTGCGTCAGACACGTTGGCCTCTCTGGTGCTCTGCGCAACTCTTGGTTGCCTCTGCGTGGCCCTGTGTGAGGCCTTGCTGGCTCAGCGTCACTCTCCTTGGCTGCTGCGCTGCTTTCGCGGCACAATCTCTGCCTTCTCTATTTCTTTGTACTCAATGCCACTCAGCGACTCTCCCAGTCACTGATTCTATCTCTCTTAGCAAACCTCGCTCTAGAGAAGAGAATGATTGATCACTCTAGTATACTCTCTAAGTGACCCTCAAGCCTCCTCTTATACGTTTCCTATTGACATGTCAACGATCGAGATTAAGTCCCTAATCAACAGCTAAGATTAGATCTGGCTTGATCCATGTCTTTTGGACCACTCTAACACAGATTCATATTAATACACATTAATATTTTATTAGACTTAGGGACTCTAATAAAAATATTAATTATTTTAATATCTCCTGATTTGTTTAGAATCTGCCCAAACCCTTTCTGGGTATTGGAGACTTCATGTGCCCCAACCTCTCCACCAAATTTCGTGGCTAGAGCACATACGATGCTACCTCGAATCAATAGAGACCCCCCCTTGATCATCAGATTCATCCTCGTCAAGGAGAAATAGGCACGATCTTGAAAATCAATAGTATATATCTTAGAAAATGTAATAAGAGATGGTGTTTTACAATGAAGGGATCAACTTTAAATATAGCCCAAGGCACCTTTTTTGAATAGTCATGACCCGAGTCATGAGTTATTATAACTAATTAATATATTTTAATTATTCTTTATTTATAACATGGATCTCCTCCAAACCCACATCAACACCTTCTGAGCATTGATCTATAGCAACATAGGGTTTGAAGGTAAATTTGGCTCGCAGATCCCATTGAAACTAATGTGAGCTATTGATGTATCGTGAAATCTATTGCTTGAATACATTGTTGTGTATTCGTTATCATCTCTGTCTGGAATTGAAAGAAACACTATGAAAATAAGTACAATTTATCTTGTGTTCTAATAACCCTAAAGGCAAAAATTCCCTAGGGATATTACACCATGTACCTCAAACAGGGTGTAAACACTTTCAGAGTGTACCATAGGCTAAAAGCAAATGCCCCTTAGAACCCCATAACCATCATTGAATTGTAAGACAATGCACAAGGCCTACTTGCTATCTTTTCTCAGCTGAGACAATATTCACTAAAAGACGAATTATACCATAAGTAACTTTCGAAATAGTGGTTAGTTTGGTGCTAAAATATATTATGGTACCTGTGTATTCTGTTATATGTTTATTTCCAACTGTGTGTGAAACATGCATAAATTATGGGCTATTGCAGGATTCTTGGAATGCTGACTTTGTGCTTCTTGCTACCTAGTAAGGTGAGGTCAAGATTTATTCCATTTCTGTTGTGATTGGCTTATCACTAGTTCCAGGTACGTGTTGTGGAGATTGTAACTATGTTGCAGGAGCCTTGGAATGTCGACTTTGTGCTTCTTGCTACCTAGTAAGGTGAG
Organism: Pinus taeda; assembly: GCA_000404065.3. Classification (NCBI taxonomy): domain Eukaryota; kingdom Viridiplantae; phylum Streptophyta; class Pinopsida; order Pinales; family Pinaceae; genus Pinus; species Pinus taeda. Next base: position 120,508 of record APFE030366435.1, on the reverse strand, counting down.
GTCAAGATTTATTCCATTTCTGCTGTGATTGGCTTACCACTAGTTCTAGGTACATGTTGTGGAGATTGTAACTATGTTGCAGGAAACACCTAAAAAGGTGGCGTACCCGTACCAAGGATGACCCGAAACGTTGAAACGAATTTGAAATGGGGCCGAAACGCCGTTGAACGTACGTACAACGTTTCACAATTTTGAAATGCCATCTGGTACGATTGTATGTTTCAGCGACTATAGGCCGAGTTTCGGGTAGTGGAAAAGCAAATTTTTTTGTTGACCTTTTTTGACCATCTCAAGGGGTGAATAAGGGTGTGGACCCCTTCTAACACCCAAAGACGCTAATACACCAATTTTAATGTGGCTGTTAGCTAAATTTAATAAACAAATTTACAAATATAATTCTTTAGAAGATGAAAAAAATAGAATTCTCTAGAAACCCTATGGGCCTCTCTTTTTATTTAAAAAGGCACTTCATTCACTCATTTCTCACACATTGTTTTGCAAGAGGAGCTTCCTATAGTAGTAGCAAGGTGTTTATTTGTGTTTTGGAGCGTGGGCAGCAAGAGGAAGGGCGTGGGCAACAACTAGTTGTGTGATTTTTTCATTTCCTAATTTTGCAACATTCATGGCTTCTCAAAGTTGTGTTTCAAGTGCCCCTAAGTTGGGTGAGTTTTTCATTTTGTAATTTTGCAGCTTTCAGGGCTTCTTAAAGTTGTGTTTCAAGTGCCCCTAAATCCACTCAAGCAACCAGGTAGCAAGAATATTATTCTCTATGGAAGTATGTTACGAAAGTGAAGCAGATGGGTTCCGGTGGTAGATGGGAATGGAAGTGAAAAAATGAAAAGACCTTCAAGGGCTCTTACAAGAGTGAAGGCTCACATTTTCCATGAAGAGATAAAGGGTATTGATGTGTGTGAACGTACCAAAAATCCAGAGGTGAGGGCTAAATTCAAGAAAGTGAGTGATGATGCTCAAAGGTAGAAGGATCAAAGAATCAAAATCGGCACGGGTACTACCAATCCTTGCATGTCTGATAGATTTGAGCCAAGGATTGCTCAGGAAGCAAGAAAGAGGAGGGCACTAGAAGTAGAAGTAGAGTTATCAAAGCCATCAACTCTAATTCAAGATAGCAGATTGTTGAAAATGCTTGATAGTCAAGGGAGAGAAGACGCTGACTCAAGAGTGGCAAGGGCCATCTTTGCTTGTGGCATCTCTTTTAATGTGGTTTGATCCCCATATTGGCAGGATTTGGTGAGAGCGATTAACAAAGCTCCACAAGGTTACAAGGGGCCAAACTATGAAAAAGTCAGAACAATTTTGTTGAACAAAGTGAGACAACTTTTTGTAACTCATGGGGTAGTACAGGGCTTTCCATTATCTTAGATGGTTGGACTGATACAAGACACAGGCCTTTGATTAATGTCATTACATCATCACCAAAATGAGCCATGTTCATCAAAGCAAAAAATTGTTTGGGTGAGATAAAGGATAGTAAGTTCATTGTTGATATTTTATTTTCAGTTATTGAACAAGTAGGGCCAGAAAATGTGGTGCAAGTTGTCATAGATAATGCTCCTGTTTGCAAGGCTGCAGGCCTGATTGTTGAGAGTAGATACAATCACATATTTTGGACTCCTTCCATTGTCCACAATTTGAATATGATTTTAGAAGAGATTTGAGGCAAAATCAGAATGGATTAAAGAGGTTATAGGGCAGGCTAGGGAGATTATAAAATTCATCACCAACCACCGCCAATCTCAAGCATTATATTATGAATACTCCAAATTGGAGTTGTTGAAAGTTGCTGAGACAAGGTATGCCTCAAACTTCATCATGTTGCGTCGCCTTGTTGAAGTAAAAAATGCATTAATGAGTATGGTGGTGGGTCCAACTTGGGCTAAGTGGAGACAAGCAGATTTAGAGAAGGGAAGTATGTTGAGGAGGGTGTTGGTTGATGAAGATTGGCGGAGCAAGATTGAATTCTTGCTCAAGTTCACATCACCAACATTTGATCTTCTCCGAGATGCAGACATAGAGAAACCTTTGTTAGGAGAGGTTTATGATGGCAGAGATACCATGGTCGAAAAAACTGTGGAAATCATTACACAAGAGGCCCCCACTCTTCTTTTTGTGGATTTTGATTTTTCTGAACAAGTGAGGTCCATTATTGTTACTAGGTGGAATAACTTCAACACTCCATTGCACACTTTGGCACATGCTTTGAATCCAAAATTTTATGATGAAGAATTCATTGCTAAAAGAAACGGGAAGAGGAAGGCTCCACATAAGGACAAGGAGGTGGCCAGTGGAGTGAAGAAAGCTTTTTAGAGGATGTTTCTAGCTTCTTTACAAACTGATGTAAGGCAAGAATTTTCCTGTTTTTCTGCTGGATTAGAGGATTTTGCAGATATATCAGCTTTGGATGAGAGGAGGACCATGTACCCAGTTAAGTAGTGGACATGTCATGGGGCAAGTGATGTTCATTTGCAAAGTCTTGCCACTCGTATTCTATCACAAGTGGCAAGCTCTTCATCAGCAGAATGAAATTGGAGCACCTACAGTTTCATTCATAGTGTGAAGCGGAATAGGTTGGGATTGCTGAAGGCAGACGCCCTTGTATATGTCCATTCAAACCTACACCTTGTGTCTCATAGGGGTGAAGAATATACAATTGGACCCCATAGACATTGGGATGTGAATGCATAATGTCCAGATTTAGAGCTCTCTCTTTCTGCCCTTGATATTTGTGCCAGTGGTGATTCAAGTGCAACTGAAAGTACTAGTAGAGTTGCCTCTTCTGTTGAGCAAGCATTTTGTTCTATCTTTGGAGATGAGGATGAGGAATTTTATTAGTAATGATATGTTAATGTAGCCATACTTGTCTTTAGTTCATGTTTTATTTCAGTTTTAGCACATATAGCCTCACATATAAAGGCTGATTTTGGAGTCTTGGATGTAAAGCCTCATTTATAAAGGCTAATTTTGGATATTTGCATCATGTAATCATCTGTTGGAGTTAATATAAATTTGGATTTCCTTCTAAAAATGTCATTTATATGTCATTCTTTCTTTTCTTGCAAAAAAATGTGTTATTTAATAATATATATATATATATAATGTTTCAGCCGCGTTTCCATTTTCCGGGGTCGCGTTTCAAGCCCTCCCCATTTCGGAAACTTCTGGACGTTTTGGTATTTCGTGCAACTTAGGATTGTAACATAAAATATTCCCAACTGATCTTGATACCGCTCGGGAATTTTGAGTTCTTCTGGAGGAACTTAAGATTGATGTGTATAGGCATAGAGGTCATTCCTCCTTGATCAAAATATAAGGCTCAGCTTTAGATTCCTTGTTTTCAATATAAATTTCAACCGGAATAGAGATTTTGAATATACCATTCAAGATCACTGAGAATATAGACTGATTACTCAGGAGTGATCATATTAGGTTCTTTGCCAGTGTAGCAGAAAGTTACTCCAAAAACATCTGGTTAGGTGCATCCCCAACCCAGGCAACATTATGGCAAACTAATTGCAACTAAAATATATAATGCTTATAATCGATTAACAGATTTTTGTTAAGTTCACTGGACTCTGTTGTTTTTGTTTAGAATTACTGTCTTTTAATTCTGAAAGAAATTTTCTGGCATTTGGTGTTCCTTGCTTGTATCAATTAATGTTTTTAATATTGATGGTAAAGTCAATGTAGAATCTGCTTTATTGTTATCGCAACTGATTTTCCTTGCTTGTATCAATTAATGTTTCAAATTATTTCTGGTAAACTCAATTTAGGATCTACTTTATTGCTATGACAACTGCTTTTGTTGCAAAACATGTCTATTTATTAATCAAGAAGTGGAAAAGTTGTATTTTCAACCGAGTTCACTATACTGATGATATGTTTGTTGATTTATGCATGATGGCTTCTTTCTGAATAGTGCTGCCTCAAGAACCCTGTAAGTACTTGGTCACTATGAGAATATGTTCTTGCCTTTCTATAACTCTTATGCTTTTGGTTTACCTCCTTTTCTACAGTTAATCAAATGAAAAAGAGAGGAAAATAAATATTTTCTTGTGCATGGTTAATATAATGGATACCATTTATCCTCACAATTTTCGTTTATCTGTTTTCTATGGTAGTGCATATGAAAAAGGGATAATATATATGTGTTTGTGTGTGTGTATGTATGTGAATTCTGAAGACCATTGTTAGTTCATAGGATATGTAATAACTTGCATTCATGATCTGAAAGCCCAATACTTGTCCAATATGCCTAGGATTTTATGAATGATATGAAAACTAACATATCCTATTGCATCCAATAACATCTAACTGTAATACATGGTAAATTATATCTATAGAGTTGTACATAGACACAACTTCATAAGTCCCTTAAAATACTGATATGCTTGCCAACTTGAACCTTCACATGGTATTTTTATCTTAAATGGCGGTATTATGTCATCAGTGATATTGCCAATATTTATTCTTTCTTGCCATAACTGCATATTTTTGCCATGCATCTCTTTATACTGTTCACTTAATCTTGTTTTTGGGGAGATCCTAGACACTTTATCTTTACTTGTGTCCCTTTCAAATGTTAGGCTAAAAACTTTTTCCATTGCATAAGCATGTATAATGTTATTTCAATTACTTCAGCTTTGTATCAGTGGGATCTACACCATTTTTTTGGAATTTTGGTAGCTTGGAAGGTATTTCCAAGAGAAGGAAACCCACCAAAAGTGAGTTGGTTGGGCAAGTTACCGAAGTGGTGGGGTTTTTGACCCTAAGTTGTGGATTTGGACCCAATCAATTAATTGTTTAATCTAATTTATCGTTAAAGGGTTGAGTGGGAAAAATCTTAAAGGACCAAGGGTTCTGCAAATAACCTAAAGGAAAACTACAAATTGGAGGCCAAAGAAATTGCCTAGACACACAAGTGGAGAAATACTTTCACTTGTGGAGAGAGGGAGGCTAAAGGACCTAGCCACAAATTTGCCTTAGAGGTGCTGCAATAGCAAGGAGGCCGAATTTCTCCATGATCTTGTCAGCTAAAGGAGTCGTTGCCAAAAGGGAGGAGCTCAAGTAGGAGGATCTAGCTGTAGTGTTGGAAGGTCAGATCTGCAAGAAGAAAGTTAGAACTGAGTGCTGAAAGGTCAAATTTGCTAGAAAAAAGTCAGATATGAGTGTTGGAGGGTTAGATCTGCAAGAAGAAAGTCAAATCTATGATTTGAAGAAAAGCGAATCTAGCAGATTGAGAAGCTGTAGCATGTTTGCGGATGGACTGGTTGCCAATGATTGCAAACAATCCAAGGACCTTTAGTTGAAGGCGGATTGTAGATCTGATGGTATAGATCTCAAGCCCTAAGTTTTGTATACTATGCATACTAGTTGTATCATAGATCTAAAGGGCCATGATCCCTGGTATGGGAGCCCTAATGATTCTTTATTAATGGACTAATAAAGGTTGAGATTTGGGCCATATAAACATGTGTATTGTTATTGATTTCATTGCTGATGTTATATTTCTGCTGTGCAAAGTGCTTTTAGTGTGTATCTTCAGTGTTGTAATGCCCCCATCCGCTTAGGAGACATAAAGAAGGGGATCCGCTAGCCTAATAAGGCTTTGTAGTCTAGAGTGGGAAAAATTAATAGAGGGAACATGATTCACCTAGGAGAAAACATTACAAAAGCTAAAGTTGTGAAAAAGGGGACATGGGTCCTAGGATAATGAAAAGTCACTTTTAAATTAGAAAGCGAGAAAACCGACTAAAGTGACCATTAAAAGAAAAGGGTAAAAAGTGGCAAAAGTAGCGAATAATTTATAAAAGAGGGAAAATGAAGAGTTTCTCTTCATTCTTGCATTTGTTCACTTGAGAAAAAGAAATTTGGAGAGATCTTGAGGAAGAGTCTAGGGATTTTGGAAATCCTCATCGCTGGTTGCTAGTTTAGGTGTTGAAACTATACACCCTAGCTAGTTTGGGAGTGGGATCACTCAGATTTCACCATTGTGCTAAGTGTATAAGAAGATATTAGCAAATGAAGTAAATCAGTGGTGTTATCGATCAATTTTAAACACTTTTGGTTTTCTATATTTCTTATATAGGCCGGGTTCACAATATCTAGGGGTTCGAATCTACCAGTGCAATGTTGAAAATAATAGCAAGAAATGGTTTCTTTGACTTGTGCCTTAGTCAAAGAAGCCACATCGAGTTTCTCGTTGAGCATGCACGAGTTCTTATGAGTTAGGAGTTAATTCCTAAAAAGTAGGACAAGTTCCTAAAATTTAGGGCACATTCCTAAAATTTAGGAAGTGTTCATGAAGCAGTTAACTAATGTGTCAAAGTGGAAGGCCGAGTTATTAGTCTTCTAGTGCGAGTTAATGAAGGAAAAGAACTTGTGGTTGAGTCTTAAGAGATAGGACGAGTTTCATGAGTAGTTAACTCATGCTAACTCAAACATTCACAAAAGCAAACTCCTTAATTAGAAACTCACCAAATTTGGCCATTCGAATTGCTTTAAAAGGAGTACCGAAAGCACATTGTTACTCATTGTTTTGTGAGCACGGGCTAGTGAGACAATAATAAGAGTATGCACAAGGTTGTGTGTGAGCTTGTGAGGAAGAGTGTGTAAGAGAAACATGTGCACAAAATTATTATGTGAAAGAGTTCCCTTGGGTAGTGCACATAGAAAGAGGAGGATATTCCTATATAATTTAGGGAGCATAACAGGCTATAGCAAGCGTGTTTTTCAAGCCTAGGCAAGGCAGGGAGAAGAGTGTATTCTTTGTTGAAAACAAAGTTGTATTGTAAGAGATCATTCCTCAGCTTCTACCAATAATATTCTCAACAAGCAGAGGGTTTTCCTAGTTGGGTTCCCTAGAAAAATATTGTGTTTTTCTATTGTGATGGTGTGCTTATTTCTGTTCCTATTCTACTAGAAAATTTAGTAGAGAAATTTTGTGTATATATGAAAAGAAAGTAGCTTTCAAATTGTTCATATTAGCAGTTGCAGAATTTCGTGGATTTTCTACATGCAAGTGGGTTGAGTTTGAGTTTGTTTAGAGGGCCGAACCACTGAGGCTTGCTAGAGCACTAGGTTGAGTTCCCTTCGTGTTTCTTGACTGAGTTCTATTGGGCAAAGGGCTGAGTTTCCTCATGGTAGAAGGGGGTCGAATTTCTCATGAAGAGGGGATGAGTTTACTTGCTGTGTGTGGAGCTGCTAGTGTTGGAAAATCAGAAGACTTGTAGATTATACATTATTTTCCTTATTGATAATTATTTGTGATATTTGTTGGCTTCTTATTGTTTATTATATCTTGTTCATCAAGCAATTACCAAACAATGAAGATCACAATGAGACAAAGTACACGAGATATAGGCTCCAAGCCAGGGCAAAACCCAGAAAGAATTCTTCTCTTCTTATAGAATCTTCTTACAATGAGACTTTCAAGACCCAAAGACCAAAGCCCAAGATCCTCCCAAGTACCAAGTCAGCCCACCAAAAACATCTTCTTCAAGGTAGCTTCAAAACTTCGATCCTGCAGCTTCACATCCCAAATTTCGGCCCTATAGCTTCATTTTAGAATTTCAGCCTTGCAATTTCGGCCTCTTGCAATTGGCAGCTTCACCAAAACCCTAATAGCTTCGCACGTGTGGGCAGAGAGAGAGATTATCCCAAGAGACTTTGACTTCTCCTTTTCTCCATCCTTCTAGTAATTTTTCTCATTCGCTATTGTAGATTGAACTTGTGATGAGTGAGTGCTTCAAATGAGTCGAGCTCCTTGTATTTATAGCCTTCTTAAGGGGTCAACTAGCCCTCCTTTATGTCAACTTCATTTGCATGGGCCGACTTGGTCATGGAGGAATAAATGGATTTTCTTGACTCAAAATAAATATTTTCTTTGGTTACAAAGAGTCCAAATGGGACTATAGTACATGAAAATTTATTTTTTGTCCTAGAAAGACCTAGAAGCACGAAGAACATGCTTTTGACCTAGACTTTGTTGAAGAAATTGTAACTAGGTTTGGTCTTCATAATGACATGATCTTTGTAAATGATGAAATAAAAAAAATAAAATTATTTTTGTATGCCTTGCTGCACAGGTTTCATGAGCAAGAGGTTTATTTGTTAGTGGCTCCCATTGAGAGCCTTAGGATTTATTGAGTCAAAGAGTCAATGTCATATATGAAGGAGCTCTTCTTGAGCCTACATGTAATGTATACAAGTCTATAGAAAAGTCTAGAAGCCCTCCAATAAACAAGAACAATCATCCTCTTCCCGATGTTGGCCTCAGCATGCATATAAATGTTAAGTCGTCTCACACATCCTTTCGATGGACATGTCGACTCCAGTATAGGGGCAAACAACTATATAAAGGAGCTTGTACCCTCACATTTACACAGTGAGAACTTCGCATACATCTCTGAAATTTCGGATGGCAAAACAGTGAGACACTTTGGATGCGTACAACAGAGAAAGTTTGAGATTTCGGATGGGTGACAAAGATCAGGATTTAGATCTCTCTAAGGCTTTCAGATGGTTGAGACAGTAGGGATCTCGGTTACCACAATGATCACTATGCGGATTAGTTTAGATGACATTGCAGGGATATCTTCCTAACAGTCTTGGCACATACTCACTATAATATGGATGGACATATCACTATAGTATAGTGTGAATAAAGGTTCCAATGCTGTAAGATCTCAATAATATGAAGGTGCTGTGCTAGTTGAAGAGACAGTTCGAATGAAGTCTCAGTGCTGTAAGATCTCAATGATTTCAAGGTGCTATGATTAGTGCTATAATCATCAGTGATGGGAGCTGCTATATGATATAGCTAGGAGCTACATGATGCATCTCGAATCCAGTGACAGTATGAAGAAATCGAAGAATCAAGGAAGAAGGATAACTATTTCTTGGTTTGGGAATGGCATCATAGGTCAAGGGTCATGGTCTTGGCATTTGTTAATTTGAATCTCTACAAGGAGAATTTTGTGCGGGTTTTCCTCTCAAAGAGAGAGGTTTTGGCCTTAGTAGAAAGCCAACATCTTGTATTCTTGTCTCTTTTGTTTTGGTAGCTATTTAATGAACTAAGAAGACACACTCTAATAATAACAAGCAAATATTGTGCTAATAAGGAAAAATTAAAAACACCTCACAAATAGTTATCATGGTGAGAAGAATCTGATTAACCTTGATTTCCCTAGATTCTTCAACATGGTATCGGAGCTAAGGTGTTGAAGTCAAAGGAAGGGCAACAAAAAGAGACATCCAAGGATCCGTTTTCAAGAAGGGCATCAAAACAAGTTGCAGGGCTTTGTGTTTCAAAACCTACATCGAGGATTGAAGGATAAGTCTACAACAATAGTATACAATGGCAAGGGTTTTTGTCTATATAATCAAGGAGACAGTCTACAACAACAAGACAATTTAGTCCTACAGGAAGACTGATTTGGATCCTTATTTGAAGTTCTAGGATCAAGAAATGTCAGTTAAAAGATGAAGCGTTCAGAACTGGGGTACATGACAACAATTTTGGTGTCTCCCATTGTTTTGGTCTATGTCATGCAATGATCTCAATAATAACATGATCTCATCATACCAGTGACAGTCACTACCTCAGATTAAATCATTTCTATAATAATTACAGTCTTGACAACTCAGATTCCCTTAACCTGATGGCAACAACATAGTACTCAAAAATAAGTCTCAGTATACCACAGTCATAGATTGTATGGATAGTGCTTGATGTGGAATAAAGGTGTCCGTTGATGCAGTCACAGTAATACTAAGTGATAGGTCTTCGTACTATAAGAAGATGATCATAGCAAGTGACCTTGATGCTCTATGGTTCTACACGATGCTGCAACTTCAATAGAATGTTACAAAGGTTCAATTGTGTGATTGCAATAACAATGCCATCTCAAGTTTATCAACAATTTGTTAATCATAAGGATCAGATGTATGAGTCAAAGTAACTTGAAGGCAAGAAGGCAAGCTTCCTATCACTACATCAAGGATCTCATTCAGAAGAAGCATCAATGCATCTGCTTCAACCACTTTCAACGTGATCAAAGTGAAGATTTCATCTTCACATGTCAAGTAAGTATTCTTAATTCTTTAATCAATTTGGAAAAATGACTTCGTAATTGCAAGGATATCTATAGGTTGGATGGGTCATCAAAGGTCCTTGCATGGAATAAGGACGATTGTCATGATCCTCATAGATAAGAGAAGTTAGTGAACATATCAAGGAAAAAGGTTTCCTTTGAATTCATGGGAGGGAACTCTTAAGGTCCTCTCATCCCAGTGTAGCAAAAAATGAGACATAAAAGAGATATATGAAATGCTAGAAGATATATTCTCTGAAATGCAGTGAAGAAGGTCATATCACTTAGACCTGATTGAAGGTATCAAAGAATGAAGGAATATCTTCATGAGATCTCAATTGGGAGATTTGGGAGAGATGATAAGAAGATAATCATTATTGTTCTGAAATACACTAAGTTCTAACTGATAAGCAAGGTAACAAATGACAAGAAAGTTACCTCATTCAATGACTTGTGGTCTCTATGTTAGATAGAAAAAGACAAGTTGAGGGCAAAAGTGTTGAAGGTTAAAGGACTCAAACATGTGCAGAAAGGAAAGAGGAAGTAACAAACCTCTACTATGATTGAGATGGTATCCCTCACAAAAGGGTCCTATCATAAGTTCCTATATCTTTTGTTACAGATAGGACCATGATAATAAGATACATCGTGGCATCATGGAAGCATTAGAAACAAGAACTCGTAACATCACCATGGGAATTGTGAAGGACAAAATGCGTGGCAGTCAAGAAAGTTCTGCTGTGCATTCAATCGTTGCGCAGAAGCAGAAAGAAGCAGCGCGAGCTCTCGTTGAGTAGAAGAGGAAAGAAGCTGCTATGAAGGCAGTTGTGGAGAAAGAGCATGCAGAGAAAGAGCGCGCTGCAAAAGAGCATGCTGAGAAAGAACGCATGGATACAAAAGAAGTTGAAGAATCGACTTTGTAGCATACAGATGAGTAGGAAATTTTAGGACAAGAAGGGGGCGGGAGAGAGGAGCAGAGCACTCCCTTCACCTTGAAGAAGTGTGGAAAGGAGCAGACTGTTGGGCCCCGAGAGAGGCATAAATTCGACAAGCAGACACACATCGACACGATGGTCCTTACAGAAGGGGATCTCGATGAGATCGGTGACAAGGTCAGAGACCACAAAAAGAGTTGTGGTAGCCGCACATTGACCCAATGGTCCTTACAGAAGGGGATCTCGATGAGATTGGTGATAAGGTCAGAGACCACAAAAAGAGTTGTGGTAGCAGTTCGAACAACAATATATGCAGACGCTAGAGAGCGTCTGAAAGGATATGCGCGAGCTGTAGATTGAGACCGACAAGATTCAAGCGAGGATTGGGCAAGCAAGATGGGTGCAAGCAAGCTTGGCGCAAGGGAGTGGGACAGTAGAAGAGATGGAACGGACTCTGGACCTCAGAGTCATTCCTTTACCAAGAGGATGGATCTACGCAGAGTCAGATGAGGACCGCACTGTGCTAGGTACAATGAAGGACATGGGAGTCAAATTGGCTGCAGTGCTACTTCAGACCTTCCATGCGTTGCATCAGGGGGTTTTAGATGAATTAAGGATCAGAGAGAAGCGCGCCTTGCAGTCATAAGTGAGTTCAAGGTGAATAATGAACAAATGTTCGCGGAAAAAGCTTAGGAACTGAAAGAAAAGGAGGAACTGCAAGTGCGAAGTCAGAGCCTAGAGACAACCATAGAGCAACCATTTAAGACAGTTCCTCAGTTGAACATCCCGGAGGATGCCGTAACTACAACAAAAGTCAGAAAATTCGTTGCTGCGGTCCGCGTGTCAAAGGATGAGATCGATAGAGTTACCTTTAATCGTCAAATGAAGATCTCATTGGAAAAGCTTCACGACAACCTTATTTAAAAGGTTTCATGGTGAAGAAGACTGATTTGTACAACAAATTTGTATATTTGAAACAAAAGGGAAACGTAAAAGACTATACACATGAATGGGAAGTTTTGGCAACTAGACAAAATGGATTCATGGACAAGTAGTTGCGGAAAATGCATATCTATGGATTCAAAGATTATATCAGTAGTAAAATAAAGCTATGGAATTCTATAACAATTAAGGATGCCAGGCACACAACAAAATTAATCGAACAAAAGAATGAGCTCAACAAGCCATCTCTTATAGGTCCACGAAAATCAAATGGATACTCGAATGAAAGGTTAAACAAGTTACCATGGACAAGTCTGACAAGTATATATCTCCTTCCTTAAGAGAAGAGAACGGGTACAAATAAGAAATGGATCAACAATGTTGGTATTGTGGAGACAACTAGACACCCAAGCACAAATGCAACAACAAAAAACTATATGCTTGTGATGCTGAGGTAGAATTTGACACATCGAACAACAACTTAGAATTAGAATGTAAGGAAGAAAATAATTTCAAAATATAGAAGATGAAAAAGCCATGCCAAAGATATTGTTTACCACAATATTAAGAATAATGCAACCCCAAACATTGAAACCAAGGGGACATATAAAAAAGGAAAATGTTATTGTACACATAGACATAGAAAGAATCCATAACTTCATAGATATAGCTGTAGCAAAAAGACTCAATCTATTCGTATATCTAGCTGCAAACATAAGAGTGATGATAGCAGATGGAAAATGAAGTGGAGTCAGAAAGTGCCACAAGGTCAAGTTGCAAATAGAGGATTACAAATTAGAATCTAGATTCTACATTGTTCCCTTGGGAGGAGTAGATGTTGTATTGGGAATTCAATGACTGCAAACTCTAGGGACTTATTTTGCAAATCACTAGAAATAATTTATGAAATTCAAATGGGAAGGAGGAAAATTTAAATTGTTCGGATTCCAGTGTCCACCAACTCAAATTGTATATTCTTAGCAAATGGTGGAACTAATTAGAATGGAGGCACTAGTATGTCGCACAATGCCATTGAATGGAGATAGTAGCACCAAAAATAGTGCATTCTCAACACCCAAAGATTAAAGCACTAATCCACAAATACAATAAGGTATTCCAAGACCTACCTATGAAGCTACCCTGGGAAAGAAGGATAAAACATATAATCAAATTTTAACTAGACTCAACACCGGTGAATATCAAACCATATCGATATCCTCACTGCTATAAAACAAAAATAGAAAGATTAATATAAAGCCTATTATGGTGTCGGGTTATTACAATGAGCAGGAGCCCACATGCAACCCCAATAGTGTTGGTTCATGTTGAAATTCCCTTGCACTCTAGGTTTGGTCTATGACTAGACTAGCACATAAACACACTAGCAATGTTGAACAATGAACAACTTTGCATAGCAAAAAATATCAGTAGTGAAATCTGTTACCGCTCAATCTAGCAGGGGTCTTAAAAGGGGATCCTTGAAGGGCTACTACTAGGCCAAGGGCAACAATGGAGCGATAGCCTACTGTCACCACAGCGAAGGCTCCCTGCTCTTTACGGAATTTCATGCAAAAACGTTACATTTACTTGAGCGCGTTTTCCTCTTTTGGACAAGTTTTCTGGGTTCATCGATGTTGCCTCTATATTACATATAACTACCTTGGGAGAAGTAGATAGCCATGAAGCATCCCTCTGTCGTTGCTCTCTAAAGTGCTGTAACAACTTCTGTGCTTTGTCCATTCCCCATGAACTTCCATTCACAGAAAGAGTTACTAAGGAGGGAATCACACCTTCTTGTAGAACCAGTTGACATTGGTGACTGTTATTTGTGCATAACAACAAAAGAGTAGCTGCAGCTTGTTCTTGTTGTTTAGGGGTGCCTGTTTCAAGTAGCTCTGCAATGGCCACAATGCAACCGTCTGTTTCAACAATTGCTTCCCTTCCTTCTTCAATAGTTACTAGGTTATAAAGAATGCAAATACATATTTCTATACAATCAACTTCACCAACACCGAGAGATGAACAATTTTCCAAACAGCTCCAGCGCGCACCATTCTGGACTTATTGCCAATATATGTCAACAAATTATATAAGCACCAACAAAACCGCAACTGCTGCTCCAGCTCTTTTTGTGTTCACTATATCAAGGGGCATAGAAGGATCTAAATCATCGCGTGGGGGTCATCGCTCAAGGAGTCCTGTCAGGAGAAGATACTGAAGTATACATTATTAGATGGTGAGATCTATAACAGCTGGTAGTTGATTTAAGTTATTACTAGTCTGCGCGTGACTGATTGAGTTGGTTTGAAATTTTGGCATCTGGTATGTATTATTTCATAATGCATATTATTGACCTGACAATTTGTACTAAAGGATGATGTAATTGAAGCACTAGAATGCTCCTCAACTTCCAGAGAAAGATCATTTGGAATGCCAAGAGTCTAACATACTCTTTCGAGTGTTTCATAACTCTTAATTATCTCGGCAATTTTTCGACAAACCAGGCGTGAAAGACTCGGGATATCAAGAAAGTGGGTGGTCATTTCAATTTAAGAGAGGGTTTCACAATCGATTTCCAGGAACTGGACATCCCATGGATCGATATCGTCTATGGTCTCCATGGGCCGTGGCGTATGATCTATATGGTATATGCAGTATTCGATAATCTTCTCCAAAATTTTCCTGGAAATGTCGAACAGAGGAATGGGGTCTTCAATACCCATCGCTTTCGTTAAGATCACTGACTGCAACACCACTGCCTTCGACACCTCGAAAGTTTTGCCGTCCGAGCTCAACAGTCTAACCAGAACATTGCCATCTTCGGCATTATCCTGGGTTCGGCCCTACTCCATGGCCATAGTAGATGATGAAGAACTCAGAATGACTCGGCCCAATCCGATATCGTCTTGGATATACGGTTTGAAGCCTCCTTGCCCCAAAGCAACCAAATAGATTGAGAAGAAGAAATCCCAACCTGCTTCAGACTCGTCAAAGAGGCGGACAAAGTGACCAAAATAAATCCCATCAAGTATATGACAGATGAGACGACAATAGTCCAATAATGACCCAAATATGAATCTGCAACAAAAGCCCCCTGGAAAGGAAGCATGGACGCAACTCTTGACCAGTCATTCACATTCGTTGCAGCAGTAGCAGTGCTCTCACTCAAAACATCTGTGAGGTAAGTCACCAAGTTTGAATGTATGCCTGTAAAGGCAAACCTCTCTGCTATCTCCACTCCAATGATGAGAAGTGATGCTTTCCATCGTCCAGTATGATCTTTGCTAACAGAGCGTCCATGGAGTTCCACTAATCCGTCTCGTTTACTTTCGCAAACTTTCCAAGTAATCGCCCCGCGCTGTTATAATCAGCGGCTCTGCTTTGGGTTCGTCCTGTGTATCTTGGAAACCCTTTCCTCGTGATGAATCTTATTTCTTATTTATCCTACTGTCCACTAGTTTTTTGTTTTAAAGAATTTGTCTACGCTGAGAAAAGATAGAATCCTCAACTTACAAATGGGTGGAGGCAATAGCTTTAAGTTGTGATTCCAGAGAAGTTGTTGCCAAAAGAATAGCACCCAAATTGTCTCCTAAAGGGGCGAGTTCAACTCTAATGCGGGGAAAATTCATCATGAAGATAATTCTCAAATGAATGGGCTGCTAATTGCTATTATTAAACCTTCAAATCAGTGGGACCAAGTTTTGGTGCAGACTTAACAATGAACTATCATTCCCTTGGCATAGCAAGCAATCCTAGGGCTGTAGCAGACTCTCTAGAAGTTGAATTTGTCATACAAGTGGCTGGGTTAGGTTCCTTTTCAATTTGCGCACTACATTTCTTGAATAGATCACTGTGTAAAGCTTGCATCCTTGCTGATATATATTTTTGAGTATTCATAATGGAGAAACAAGTATTTTATTTGTTGTAGCGTTCCAATCTCATTGTTTGGGAATGCACAATATACTTTCCTTGTATATGAATGCAACCAACCATCGTTGTGTGTGGATTTGGAGAATAAGTGTAGAGTTAAAATCTTGCTTTTGGTTCATTCCTCAAGGAATAATCTCATTTGATTGTTGTAGTTTTCTGGGAGAACAAACTTTGAGAATACCTTGTAGTGACATTGGTTCATAGTTGGTTTAAAGTGTAAGTTTAACATTGGAGAAAATGGCCAGAATCAATGAAGTATTAGAGTTCCTCAGATCTCTGATATTGTCTACTACTTATGATACATTAAAAGTCATCAAAGTTTCTCCCACAGACATTCAGGTTTGTCTACAAAATGCACAAGAGAAAATTGATTTTTTGCAGCTCGAATCTCAGCTACAACAAGAAGAATTAAAATAGAGGAGTCATTCTGAACCTGTTTTTGTTCAGAAGATTGGAACAGACTCCCATAAAGCAGCAGTTGTACATGCAGATGCAGAAGTTCAGTTTGCACTTCCCAAGCCGATCATTAGACCTTGGGAAGAGCTTGTTCACAACAAACACATAACTGGCCTCGCATATGAGGACTTGTCCTTTCATATTCCAGACTACTCCAAGCCCATTTAGTTTCAGAGTGCTGGATTCCTTCATGACAGTTCACCTCCAGCTGTTCCAGATTCTACTCCTATTCCACAGCAACAACAATAGATTGTGCAATGCCAACACCGTGACTGAGTTGGCCATTTGAAAGATCATTGTTTTGATCTTCGTCCATGTAGGCATTGTCATAAAACCACCCATTCTTCACACAGATGCTTCAGAAACAAACGTCCTGCAAGAACAAAGATTCATCTTGGATGGATCGCTTCTTGGCAATGGGCATCAACAACCAAGAAGATATTCCAATCACATGTCAGAACTTGTTCCAGAGAATTGAATAGTCTTGTAGTTGAGTTTTCTCCATCATCTCACCTTGTATCTGATGGGGGGAAATGATGGTCATCTACAAGCTTCAACGCCACATCAAGCGAGCCTAAGCCACAACCTGCCATACCAGATTTAGAGTTGT
>APFE030366435.1:86323-103240 GCA_000404065.3 Pinus taeda | reverse complement strand
AATTGCATTAAGCATTCCAGAGTTGTTGGTCATCCTTAAACCATCACAGGTTGAGACTTCCCTTTTCAGGTTGAAGTTCTCCCTTTTATGCGAGGTGAGACCTCCCTTTCATGGTTGAAGGTTTTCCTCTTCAAAACAATAGGAGCACTTCCTCTAGCAGAAGACTTTAGCTTCTTGCCAGTTTTGGAAGAGTTCTGGGAACTGCACTAAGTGTTCCAGTGTTGGTGGTCATCCTTAAACCACCGCTCTTTATACCAACATTTCAAAGAGCACATTCAGCCTAGTGCTGCCATGCATTTTTTGCACATTTTGTATTACAACTCTCTTCTTGGACTCATACATAACCCGTTGGATTAAGGGGGGAATGTTGGACACCTAATCCTCAATGGGTTAGTGTGGAAGCTGAATAGATTAAAGAAGTCCAAGAGACCTTGCGATGTGAAACTCAACGATCAAACCATGTACTATAAATGTATATCATTTGTTAATAAAAATGGATTCTCAAGTTTTATTTCAGATTATGTTGCTGCCATATGTGTTTTTAACATATTTTTAATTAATTAAATTATATTAAAAAAAAAATTAGAGAAATATATAATATATATATTATATTTATATATATATTATTTTAAAAAAGGACTAAGAAATATTACCGATGAGCTATAAGAAAGAGGATGCCCAGATTATATACCTCGAAGAACGACACACACTAAGTGAAAGAAAACCCCCAAGCGTTAAAGGCTTATGAGGACAAAGCTTCCGAAGGCTATGTTATGAATATAATTCGATAACAATTAAATAAATAAAATAAAATTAAATAGTTTAAAATAGTTAAAATATTTAATTAGGTTATATAGTCATTAAGTTAGGTGAAAAACATTCACGAAAGGTCACCTGCTGTGGTATTAAAGCAGAGCCTCATTGTAACATTCAAAGCATCTTATATCAACTTATACATTTTATATATATAATAAATTATTATTACAAATACAAGTGTGTATTTTAACATATTAAGTTTTCAAGCTATCAGTTTTTTAGCTTCAGCCATAGTTTTTATGCTACAGCTTGGATTTCAGGGAAAAGTATGTGTAGAAACTCAGAGAGTTAATTTGTTCATGTTCAGATTAATAATGTTGTATACTTATTCATTGAAAGTAATAAAAAAAGCGTTGAAAATTGAAGGAGATAGGACTATTATTCAGGCTAGGTATATTGGTGGTGTCTATAATATTTGATTTGAATCTCTTGGATTTTCCGGCAGGTACACCTTTCTGGAAATTAGTACTGAAGCAGTTTGATGATTTGCTAGTGAAAATATTGATTGCAGCTGCCGTGATTTCATTTGTCTTGGCTGTGATTGATGGAGAAACAGGACTTGGTGCTTTTTTGGAACCCTCAGTAAGCTATCCCTCTTACCTTTATTTTAGTCTGTGCTAAAGCTTCCTCCGTGTAGTTATTTAAATAAAAAGCAACTGTGTTTTTAGGAAAAGAAAAAAATGTAGAGAAGAAAGGCCTGAATTTGTTTTGTCTAATCTACCACTTCTCTATCTCCTCTGTTATATTCTCATTTAAGTTCTACACTTGTTGGTTCTTTCTTCAGATATTTATCTAGTCCAATACAGCCGATTGTTCTCATTTTGGATTGGTTACATAATAGTTTTATAGTTGGGGATATAGTTTTATGTGCTTGTCATGGGCTAGTGATGAATTAGTTTGGTTTGGTTGTCATTTGTGCTAACATCTGCTCCTTTCTTGTAAGCAATAGTATCATGAAACAAGTTAGCACCCAAGTGTTATTCTGTGGTTAAGCTTAGTGTTAATCCCTGGAAAAATCCTTAAATATGTTGGCTATCCAAAATGCTTGGATAACTATCAAGGAGTGTGTGCTGTCAACTGATCACACTTTATGCATTGGGTTGGTTAGTTCCAAATTGAGGAGGTATCCCTATGGTTGTCTTATTGAATGAACAAGTACTTCACATCTGTACATAGATTAACTAGCATAAGTATGAAAATATGTTGCTGGACGGAATCAGACGGAAAGAAGAAAATTAGCAAGGCAATCCTGAATCTTGCCAATTTGGAGAAATCCTTCTAACTAAATCAGCATACAAATAAAGCATTTTGTTTTGAATGAATATTGAAAACCTAACCACCTCAATCATGCTGTAATGAATTAGGGTAATTTTGCCCTGGTTTTCTTGCACATTCAGGATTTAATTCACAATTTCCCTTTCCAATTTGCAAAAAATAAACAATTTTAATACAGAATATGACCATAGTAACACTATAGCAAGGTATTATATTAAACCCAACAAATAGTATTAATTGTGTTGACTGTTTCAATAAGACATCCAACAGGAAAACTAATGAATCCGTTAATTACAACCTCACTTCAAAAATAGTCTAGTTATGCTAAACTAATTAATCTAGCTTGTTTCAGTTCTGAGCATTTCTGTTCAAATTAATTTACTGGTCGATGAGGGTTTTTCGCAAAGCAAATCCACACAGCCTTCAGCACACTTCGGTCTAAATTATATTGCCTTAGTCCAGATGCCCTGTCCTGCGGCTCTGTTGTTGATTGATTCAGAATTGCGTTGACTAGAATGGCGTTACGTTCACTGCAGTGAGGGTTAGTTATTTGTCCAGCTATTACGTAGACCTCCGTCCATAAACTGGGGTTTCTGTTCCATAATACCAGGACTTTCCTTCAGAAATCTGAGCCACTGTTAATAGACTTCTTCTTTGCAGCTCCCTTATCATTTTTCTTGCTGTCCCTTTCATCCGAATTCAGCTCTGTCCTAGAGATCCGAATTAATCTCTGTAATACCCATCCAAAATTTCAGAGAGATCCAAAAATCTGAACTGTGTTTTTATGCGAAGAGCCTGCCCTTGTATATATAGTGGTTGGTCTTCACAAATAAGCCAACATGTTCTTCTCGAAGGGATGTGTCCCTTAATTGTGAGCTCACATGAGTTTGATTTATTCATTTGGAGGCCGACTTGAAGAGGAGGATAGTGCTTGTCTTTGGAGGGCTATTTTACTAGAATAGATTTGACATATCCTTATACATGACATTTACTATTTGAAAATCCTAAGGCTCTCAATGGGAGCATCTAAAATAAACCTCTTGCTCATGAAACCCGTGAAGCAATGCATTACAAAAATTAAATTTATTTACTTATTTTCATCATTTACAAAGATCATAATTACATATCATTATGAAGACTGAACCTAGTTAGATTTTACAACACTCCCTCTTAACTAGGGGGTATTCATAATGGTACTTGGTCATTCTCAATTTGAAGAATTTCTCACAAGAATCGGATTGGTAACCCATTTGTATACCATCATATCAACCAGCATTGTCACATAGCAAGGCCTTGACTAACAGCTCTATCCACATGATTAGAGGACAATGCTGGTAAGACCAATGATTCATAGACACCATAATCATTGTCTCTCAAGGTACATACTCCACCTGTGTGTTCATAGAGTATGACCTTCCATGGGACTATTCTTATATTGGGTAGCCAACCCTCAAAGAATATTGGTCCTCCACGACTCCTCTTATTTTGGATGCCCTATCTCATCCTCAAAGAATATCGGATGCCAAATGATTACCCAATCCTCTATTATGTCTTTCCAATTGAAGACAAGAATGATTTGTCTATCTCTCCCTCTCAATTAGGGAGGACATATCAATTCCACCAATAGAATGTACTCATTCCTACGGAAGGAATGTACCTAAGCTCCCTCTTGGCTTAGGAATTTCAGGCTCGCTATTAATTAGGGACCTATAGCAACTCCTCAATCAGCTGCTTGAAGATCTCCCTTCTTCTATGTCATGAATTTCTTTGTCAAGGAGTCTTCATCTTTTTTGCTTCTTCATAGGGCACATACCATTCATCACTTACATCCATGGGTCAGTGATGTCATTCTTTTTTGCTTCTTCATAGGGCACATACCATCCATCACTTTCATCCATGGGTCAGTGATGTCATTATTCCTTTCAGCAGAAAGTGATCCATTAGTCTTCATCTGGCTTTTCTTCATGTCATGCTGCCTTCTTCATGCCATATTCTTTGGAAGGATCTTACATCCTTCTTCATGGTTCTCAAGGAAGACATCCACGATTCTTCCTTTGGCAGTCTTGCGTAAACCCATCCAGATATTTGTTAAAAAATAAGAAATGAACACTTGAATCAAAATTACCTTTGTGATGGTCTTTCATCATGACATCTTCCTGTAGGTATCAACATCCTGCATACATGTTGACACATCTCCCAAAGATATCCATTGCCAAGGGTCTTCATCTTTTTTAGACTTTCATCATAATATTCATATCGTTCCAGGAGATTTCCTAGTCAAATCTTCTTGGTCTTGGATATTGAACGCCTTCTTCCATGGTTGCATAGTCTTATGGTCTCTTCCTTTGTTTCTTCACATATTTCATTCCCAGAAGCTTCCATTCAGAGTTTTCCAATTGTAGTCAACTACCTCATACTTCATATGAGTACATATTATGTTGATTTCATCTAGTGTGACCCATGCCTTCCGGCATTCTTTCATAGGAGGATATTCCTTTCCTTTGATCATGCTTCTCAAAATAGAGCAGTGATCCAAGTTACCTGCAACAATACAACATGACTTTATAATAATTCATACAAGCATACATACCTCATTTACCTTTAGGTCATCCAAGCTTGTTTCAACAACTTCCTTGATTGACAAGATCTTCAACCCCTTGATCTACTAAATCTCTTATGTCATCATACCATCATCCCATGAATTCCACAAATATTGAATCTTAGCTTTCTTCTTCTTTCCTTTCAACAAAATGTCTGAATCCTTTCATTTGATCCTTCAACACTTTTGACCTCAACCTGTCTTCTTCTATCTTGCATAGAAGCCACAAGTTGTTTAATGGGATAGCCTTCTTATCGTCATAGACATTGTTACCTTGTTCATCAGTTAGTGCATTTAGAACAATGAGGATTATCTCTCCCAGATCTTGCAGTTGGGATCTTATGAAGATAAACCTTTATCCTTTGATACCTTCAATTGGAGTAGATCAGATCTAAGTGATGTGACCTTTATTGTATCTTCAAGGAATAGCTCTACCAGCCTATCATATATATCTTTTTGATGTCTCCAATACTGCTATATGAGGGTACCTTTCATAAGAATCCCTTTCCATGTATTCAAAGGAGACCTTTCCATTGATATGTTCAATGAATTCACTTTCTTTGAGGACTATGCCTCTCCTCCTTTTCCATGCAAGGAATTTCGATGACACAACCAGCTTATAGATCTCCTTCAAAACGGTCATTTGACCAAATTTGCTTATAGAATGAATGATACTTACTTGACAAGTGAAGATGAAATCTTCAACTTGATCACAATGATGGTGGATGAAGATGTATTAGTGCTCCTTTTGGATGATCTTCTTCCAAATAAAAGGCCCTTCTTCAATAAAGGAGATTGATCCTTTTATGATGTCAATGCCTTTAGATCTAGCTTCCTTTGTTGATGGTGATTGATGAGGATATTTTGATGCTTCCTCAGATGATCTTCTTCAAGGATAAGGATGAGATCCTTGCCTTATAGCTTTTGAAGATGATAATGCCTTCTCGCCTTCAAGATACTTCGACTTCTTTGGTAGTGAATGAATGCAGATCAGAAATGCTTCTAGGATCTCCAAGATGATGTGATTTTAGTCCTAGACATGCTTCTCTATACTTTGTGCTGCCTTGCCTTGTAGATTTCTTCATCTTGGTGAGGGTCTTTGTGATATTTTGCTAAAGATTAGGATCCAATACTCTTGCTGGTGTAGACTTCTAGTTGCCTTGATGTGTAGATCTATTTACCTTGAGTAGAAATAAGGCTTTGGCCTTGATTGATAATCCCAAGACTTCTTCTGAAGTAGACCTTCTTCTTTGACTAGTGTTTGATTTTTCAATGTAGATATTTGAACTTTCACTTCAATACCATTCTTGAGATTCGATCCTTGAGTGTCCCTTGATGAGATGCCCTTCCTTGACTTTGACACCTTAGCTCCGAAACCATGTTGAGAAATCTAGGGCATTAGCATTAGGTGATTCCTCTTCTATTAGTGACTGCTTGTGAATGCTTTTTACTTCTTTAGATTAGGATCTTCTCCTTGTTAGATTATTCTTCTTCTTCTTCATCAAACAGTAACCAATGCATGAACATAAATAGACAAGAGACACAGCATGTAGGCTATGAGCCAGGCCAAAGCCTCTCCATCTTGAGAGGAAAACCCACACAAATTCTTCTTATAGAAATTCCAATTGATGAATACCAAGACCAAGACCCTTGACCTATAAGCAACTCCAAGACCAGGACACTAGTTCTCTGACTGTCTTCAGCTTCTTTCTTCTTTGTGGCTCCTCTTCCTTCTTCGACCTTCTTATCATAGACATCATCTCCAATGAATTGGCATGTCACACATTGATTTGAGACTTCTTCCTAGCACTGAGATAGAGATCCGAACTTCTAGTTACTGTAATCCGAATACAGAGATACGTCTAACTGTGATATTATTAAAGCACTGAACTGTGCGTATTTATCCTTGCCTGATCTCTCAACTTCTGTTATAATACTGAGAATTTCCTTCAGAAATCTGGACAACTGTTGTTAATAGACTTCTTCTTCACATCTCCCTTATCATCTTTCTTGCTGTCACTTTCATCTGAATTCATCTCTGTCTTAGAGATCTGAACTAATCTCTGTAATAACCATCCAAAATTTCAGAGAGATCCGGAAATCTGAACTATGTTTTTATGCGAAGAGCCTGCCTTTGTATATATAGTGGTTGGTCTTCATAAATAAGCCGACATGATCTTATTGAAGGGATGTGTCACTCAATTGTGAGCTGGCATGAGTTTGATTTATTCATTTGGAGGCTGACTTGAAGAGGAGGATAGTGCTTGTCTTTGGAGGGCAATTTTACTAGAGTACATTTGACATATCTTTATACATGACATTGACTCTTTGACAAATCCTAAGGCTCTCAATGGGAGCCATCTAAAATAAATCTCTTGCTCATGAAACCCATGAAGCAAGGCATTACAAAAAATAATTTTATTTACTTCTTTTTATCATTTACAAAGATCATAATTACATGTCATTATGAAGACTGAACCTAGTTACATTTTACAACAGATCCATCCTTTATATTCTTTCTATTACTAGTATTATTGGGACATTCCTTGCACCACCTGAAAGGATATCAAACTTTTAGACAGAAGGGACTGATATGATCAATGAATTAGTGGGTAATATGGAGAAGGCAAAACTGATAAATATTACTTGAAGTCTCATGGAAATCAAGCAGAAGCACTGGGTGGGTAGTTTATAATGGACTTGCAATTGCATACATCTTTCAGTGATGATCCCTCTAGGTCAATTTAGTATTTTCTTGTGCTTTTATTTCAAAATCATTTTCCAGTTTCCTTGTACCATTATGTTTCTCATAAAATTCTCATTCAAATTCATGCATTCAATATCATATCTCTTGAGTGTGAATTTTAAAAGTCAGTTT
Source organism: Pinus taeda (assembly GCA_000404065.3). Lineage (NCBI taxonomy): Eukaryota > Viridiplantae > Streptophyta > Pinopsida > Pinales > Pinaceae > Pinus > Pinus taeda. Next base: position 95,672 of record APFE030366435.1, on the reverse strand, counting down.
GTTTTGCTTCCTGTCCATTTCTCTTTCTATTACTAGTATTGTTGGCATTCAGGACTTCCCTTGCACAACCTGAAAGGAGAGCAAACTTTTTGATAGAGAGGATTGATACACTGAATTCAAAAGTAATATGGAGAAGGCAAAATCGATAAATATGATCTGAAGGTTAATGAAAATCAAGTAGAAGCACTGGGTGGGTGGATTTTAATGGACTTGCAATTCCAAAGATTGCTTTCAATGATGGTCCTTTTGGGTCAATTTTGTTTTTGCTTGTGCTTTTATTTCAAAATGGTTTTCCAGTGTCATCATGCTTCTCATAAGATGGCTATTCAAAATTATGCTTTCAGTATTATATTTCTCTAGCATAAGTTTTCTTAAAACTGTTTAACGTGTCCACTAAGTTGTCTGTGCATTATATATTTACAGGTTATATTATTGATTTTGGCAGCCAATGCAGCTGTTGGGGTCATTACAGAAACAAATGCTGAAAAGGCTCTTGAAGTAAGTCTCAAATGCCAAGAATAAGTTTGAAACATTAGCTATGTTTATTTTTGATTTTTTGGATTTAGTGACATGGAAACTAATCATCAGAAAATCATCTTTCTTCATATCCTTCACTTATTTATATTTCTAAGACTGGATATTGATATGTGATTCATTTTCTCCTTTTTTGATTTGTAAGTTGTTAATTTTCTGTTATCTGTAGCCTTTACCTCCTAGCAACCCTTCAAACTTTCATATTTTTTCTTATGACAATTTCATGTGTGCACATATGTCCTCAGGTGTGCTGTTAATAAGTAAGCTCCTTTAGGTATAAACAATTGTAGACCCTTGTAACTATGACCAAGCTTGTCATGTTGGGGTTAGACTAATTGTTTGAGTGCTAATATCATCTTGGACTTTGACATAAGCACATATGTCCTCAGGTGTGCTGTTAATAAGTAAGCTCCTTTAGGTATAAACTATTGTAGACCCTCGTGTAACTAAGACCAAGCTTGTCATGTTGGGGCTAGAGTAATTGTTTGAGGGCTCATATCATCTTGGACTTCGACATTAGCACAATCGCTTCTCTGATGTAGTCTTATTGTTGCAATATTTATGAATGTATGCAATACTAGCTTTGATCTTTTTGATTATATGGTTAGTTTACCTCACTGATGTTCCCTTTTTAAATACATATATATGCATTTTCCCGTGCTTATTGCTAGTGTGATACTTATAAGGTCTTGAATTATTACCTTTTTGCATTAACTTAGCTGGAATTAACTTGTTTTATTGTTGTGTCTTTTTACACTGATAATAATACTTTTATGTTTTAATGGCTATTCACACGACTATGGTGTTAGGAACTAAAAGCATATCAAGCTGATGTTGCAACTGTCTTGAGGAATGGTAAGCTTTCAAGTTTGTCTGTCACTGAAATGAATGCTCAATTTTTGTTGCTTACGCTTCAAGTATAGTAAAATTTGAAAGTTCTCTGTCATCTTTATGCGGTTTAAAATTTAAAGATGTTTATATTTGTTCCCTTTGAACTTTTCTTTCTTGACAATTGTTCTATTTAATCCTAAATGAGAAAAAGACATGAACTGTGAGGAGAATCAATCAAGAATGTCGACAGAGAATGTAAACCAAAATATATTAAAAGAGAGAGTGATATGTTCGATTAATATTCAATATGGTGTGTATGTCAATACAAATAAGGAAGACAATGACCTGGACCAAAATCCTGTAAATTACTTCATTAGTTAAGCGGCAATCTGTTAATTTTGGGATAACAATGGTATGTTCTATGCTTAGAGCAATTTTACTTCATTTTTCTTTATTAGCCCAATATCATATCCAGTATAGGAATCACATCAACATGATAGTAAAATGCAGATAGAACATAAACAATAACAGTAGAAGACAAGCCAACACAAGAGGACACAAGATATGGCATCAGCCAGGAACAAACCCCAATGTGGGGAAACCCTTGATCAATTCTTCTTATAATTCTTCAAAAGTTCAGCAGAGCGAGAGAGTACAATTTACAATATTCACTTGCCCAAATTGATCAGTCAAAACAACAGAAACATAAAGCCCTAATCAGAAAGTCAACGCTGGTCTCCCTCACAAAACCAAAGTCAAACATGGTCAATGTTGGTCAAAATCAGTCAACTGAAATTTCGGTCTCTTGAAATTTTGGCCTCCTGAAATTTTGGTCAAATTTGGTCAACGCAGCAGCTAGAAAAGACAGTCTTCATGTTGCATGTGTGGAGAGAGAGAGAGGCCCAAAAATCTGTACCCAATCAAGATGAGAGGGAGAAAGATGAATGAAATGAGATACCAAAATGAGGAGGAGGCACCTTGTATTTATATGCAACATTGAAGGCTGGAAGAGGCTAATTTTATGGCTGGCCGACCTTGACAATTTGTCCATAATCAAAATAAATTCATAACTTCATTTGTACTTGTCAGAACGGGATGATCTTTAGATCAATCTTACACCTCTCGGAAAGAGGAATCCAAGAAAAATATTAGCTACCTCATAAGAGCTGTCCAAAGGGATGTTTGGCCCTAGTTGCCAAATTTAACACTCCCTCTCAACTAGGGAGAACATCACCTGCGAAACTGTCTGAAAATCTTTTCCATCCCTGTCTCTGTTCTACTGAACTATGAATAAAGAAGAAATGGTCGAGAATGTATCATACCATTCTCCACTGACCCAAAGTCAGTCTCCAATAATTGAGAGTGTGTCATACCACTCGTAACTGACCAGAAGTCAGTTTCCATTGATCCCAGATCAATATCATCATCCTAGCATAGGGATTACGGTAGTACATGATGCGTCCATCCGTAGTACTATGGTCCCTATCCTCATTTCCCTACTCATTGGCCAGATGAGAGGTACTTCCCATGAGTCCCAGACTGCATCAGTAGGATGTGTCGGCAGATGAAGGTGAACCACTCATCTTGCTCATATACCATAGGAGAAAGTGAACCACTCATCTTATGCATATGCCACCATGGGGTATCATAGGGGAAGGTGAACCACAAACCCTGTACATCACGCACCAATAGGGGAAGGTGAACCACTCACCTTATGGTCGCTCATCACTCCAAGAAGTACCCCAAGCCCCTCGAAGCTCCTAGAGCTCAATATCCATCTCATATGGGATCCTCATAAGAGGGTCTCTCCACGACTCCAAGTCATTCACTGAAGGTTAAGAATTTGACCTTTCCCAGGGGCTTCATAAGAATATCTGCAACCTGATGATCAGTCCCAATATGACGGAGCCTTATTGCTCTCTGTTGTACCATATCCTGGATAAAGTGGTACCTGATATCAATATGCTTGGAGTGGTCATGAAACACGGGGTTCTCAGAAAGATGAATCCCACTTTGGTTGTCGCAGAATATCATGATGGTATCCAACACATGTCCAAATAGCTCACTAAAGAGCTTCTTCAACCAAACAGTTTCACGAAAGGCCACACTAGCAGCAATATATTCGACCTTAGGGGTGCTCAAGGCAACCGACTTCTGCTTCCTGCTCATCCATGATATCAAAGCAGAACTTAGAGAGAAGCAACATCCATATGTACTTTTACGATCCACCATAGTGCCAACCTAGTTTGCATCAGAGTAACCATGGAGCCTCACATTCCCGGTAGTGTATCTCAGTCCACAAGTGATTGTGCTCCGAAGATATCTCAAGAGATTCTTGGCAGCAATCCAATGTATATGATGAGGCTCAACCATAAACTGACTCAATGTGTTCACTGCAAAACATATGTTTGGACGAGAGTTCACCAAGAGCATCAGGGCCCTTATGAGTTGACGATACTCAGAAGGATTTCCCAAATAGAGCCCAACAACACTTCTGCATAACTTCTTGAAGTTAAGTTCCATCGGAGTAGTCACAAACTTGTAGTCCACCATCCCAAATCTTTCAAGTATCTTCACATTGTATTTTCCTTGAGAAAGGAAAATCTCACCTGACTTTTGCCAGACCTCCAACCCTAGGAAATAATGCATCAATCCTAGGTCCTTCATTTCAAACTCGGAAGCCAACTCCCTCTTACATTGATGAATAAGAGGGTCTGAACTTGTCAGAAAGAGATCGTCCACATAAAGTATCAAGATGAGAGGTCTGTCATTCTCAAACTTAAAGTAAAGGTTCGGATCGACTTCACTTCTGAAAAAACCCAGCTTCATCAGATAGCTGTCAATCCTCTCATACCAAGCTTAGGGAGCTTGCTTCAACCCATAGAGGGCTTTCTTCAACTTGCATACATGTGTATGGCGATCTTGAACTTCGAACCCCTCGGGTTATTCTACATAGACTTCCTCCTTAATTGAATCATGCAAGAAGGCTGTCTTGACATCCATTTGGTGTAGATTCCATCCTTGTGAGGCAACAAAGGCTATAATCGAACGAATGGTGGTATATCAGGGAACTGGTGCAAATATCTCATGGTAGTCCACACCTTCGTTTTGAGAGAAACCTTGAGCAACAAATCTGGCCTTAAAATTTTCAGCACTTCCATCAGCTGCATGTTTGATTTTGTAGAGCCATTTCGGGGTGACAATGGATTTGCATTTGGGTCTAGCGACCACATCCCAGACATCATTCTTTATAATCGACTCATACTCTTTGTTCATAACATCCTTCCAAACTTGGTGCTTCACAACATTCTTTAAATGTGCAAGGCTCATATTGAACAATGGTGCTCATGGCAGCTAAGTACCCTTGGTACCTATTCGGTTTCTTGCTTTCATGAAATGTCCCCCTTGGTGCAACATGTCTCTCGACATCTTCGAGAGGTTGCCTAAGCAATGAGGGTCTCCTTTTTGAGGAGGAGGGCTCATGAGGAGGTGGATCAATGGGATCCATCGGTTCTTCAACATCGGGCATCGACCCATCCTGCGAATCTCCCTGATTTCCTGCATCTGCTTCTTTGTCCTTGCTTGGAATAGGAAGGTTGCTAATCTTCCTTAGGGCAACATCCTCATGGAAGGTGACATCATGACTCAACTCTACTTCTGTTTGACTAGGCACATAGATTTTGTTGGCATTATGATATAGGTGGTCCTTGATGGCAACTCACTCAGATGACTGTTCACAGTGCAACAGGTTAACAACAAAGGATTACAGATCACACTCCAGAGATTGAAGAAAGAGAGTAGTTTAAGAAGTATACGCTGGTTCACTTTGTCCAAGCAGCGTATACACGTGGGTTAACAGAACAAAAGGGGCGTATACGTATACACGCACTTTCACAGAAGGAAAAACACGTATAGGATGGAAAATCAAGGTTTTGGTCCAGGGTATTGGTCCGAGGTATTTGACCCAAGGTATTTGGTTTGAGGTATTGGTTCGAGGTATTTGGTCCAAGGTATTGGTCCCAAGTGGTTTTTGGTCCAAGCTATTGAGAAAGTCCTAAAACTATATAAGGAGGAGAAGATCATTAGGTCAAGTGTGCAAGTAATGAATATCTTATGAAGAGTGAGATAAAAAACAAATATGCATGTTATGGGTTTATGGTGCTCTGCTTGATTTGAACTAGGGATGAACCTTAGTGGTTGATGGGGGATGATATCTAATGATGGATCAGGATCATGAGACCTAAAATGAATTATTATTAGATGGTTTGATCATTGGATAGTCCAGATCTGAATGCTAACGCGTGATTTACACTGTAAATGTTCTGATCTGGGTATGACTGAAGTCTGGAATAGTTGTGATGTTTTAAGTTAGCATTTGCAGATCTATATGCTGGTTCGCTTTGGTAAAAGCACATATACACGCTGGTTCGACACATCAAAGTTGTGTATACATTATGAAATATGATATTTGAAGTTGCTGTTGGTTATGGTTGTTGATGCAAAATTTTGGGTTCTGCTCTGTGTTCTGGTGATTGTGTTTTGGTGATAGTGTTCTGAATGTGCAGATTGATTGATGGTGATTTGCTTTAGTAATGACGGGTTTTAGTGATTGGTTGTATAACAGTGGTGATTGATTTTGAACTTCAATGTTGTTGATGGGTCTAGTATGAAAATTTGATGAAACGAGGCTTTCAGATTGTGGTGTTGTGTTCTAGGAGTATACAGTCTGAAAATTTATGAAATGTGGGCCCTGGAGGAAGGGAGAAGGTCGTAGCCTTCTATAGGCTGACACCTACGTACTGGTCAACATATCAGCCAGTACAAGACCAGGGGGTTGGAGCTTCCTTCTAGTAGCGGCTGAAAACAAGTGAAGGTTGGAGCCTTCCATAGGTTGGCGCCTACGTACTAGTAAATGGATCGGCTAGTACAAGAGCTAGGGGGTTGTAGCTCCCTTCGAGTAGAAGCTGGAGAATGAGAGAAGGTTGTAGCCTTCTGCAAGTGGGTGCCTGCGTACTGGTATGAGTCTGCACTAGTACAAGATTGTAAACAGGTTTTTCTTATATTAAAAGAAGACAACAACAGGTGGATTTTGTCTTGCATTGGGTTTCCATCTTAAATCTTGGTGTTCACCTATGTTGCTTATGTGTGATGGTGTATTCTGTTATTATTGCACATGGTTACTATTTATATGGTTAATGAAGTACTGATGCACTAATTAAAGATCAGCATATAATGAATTAACTGAATCATAAGTTTGCTAGATATACGCTGGTTGTTTTAAAGACAGTTGTGTGTACACGTGTGTTACCTTCATTGAAGTAGCGTATATAAATTTGAGTATGAAATGAAAAAGTTTTGATTTGATAATACTGATTCAACCCCCCCAGTGTTATTTCCAACAATTGGTATCAGAGGAGGTCATTCAAAAGAAGCTTGATCGCTTGAAGGGAGATCTTTCAAAATGAACAATCACGAAGGCATGGGATCTATTAGACCACCAATCTTCAATGGGAACAACTTGGTATATTGGAAAACACGAACTAGAACATATCTTCGGTCACTTGGAGCTGATGTTTGGGCAATTGTGGAGAAAGGATATCAATATCCAGCAACAGTGCCCACAGATCCAACATAAAGGAAAACATATGAAATCAATGCCAAAGCTGTCAATGCCTTATTGGGAAGTATACCAGAATCAAAATTTGTCAAAGTCATGTAGCTCAACAGAGCCAAGGAAATATGGGACGAATTCATTCAGAGCTACGAAGGTGACTACCAGGTAAAACGTGCTAGACTACAAACTCTCAGAATCCAATATGAAACTCTCAGGATGCATAGTGATGAAAGCATTCCTAGTCATTTCTTGCGAGTAAATGAGATTGTAAATCATATGAGAAATCTGGGTGAAGAGATAAAGGAAGCTACTTTAGTTGAGAAAATTTTGAGATCTTTGTCTTCTAAATTTGAGTCAAGAGTGTCTGCCATAGAAGAAAACAGGATCTTCAAACTATTACTGTGACCCAACTCCATGGAATCCTAACTGCCTTTGAAATGAGAAAAAGAGGTCCATCAGACATGAGAGAAGCCGCTTTAAAAGCATCAACAAAGGGAAAAGAAAAGTAAGAGCACAATGAATTAGGACACATTTCAGAAGAAGAAGATGAGGTAAATTTTGTCAAGAAGCTTCAATGGGGTTCCGGAAGATTCAAAGGTAAGCTACCATTCAAATACTTTACTTGTGGTAGAGTTGGTCATTACGCTACTAAATGCCCTCATGTAAAAGGAAAGATGTATGCAGAAGGTAATATAAGTTATTATACTCATGATGATAGTGATGGCTTGTCCAATAGTGATGAAGATGATCAAGAAATTAAACTACTAATGGTGTATGAAAATGATGCCTTAGAAAAGGAAGATTTCCTTAAAGAAATCAATCAACTCAAAATTAGTTTGGCAGAAAAGGATACTGCCATAAACACAGTGACACATCACCTCACTGAAAAGGACAAACACAATGAATTTTTAGAATGTGAAGTAGCATGTCTAAGAAAAGAACTTGAAAAGACAAAGACTTTGAATGTTAGATTTGCTAAAGGATCAAAAATATTATATGAAATGATCAAAGTTCAGCAGTCACCTATTATTAAGACTGGTCTTGGTTTTCATGAAGGTGAATCTAGCTCACAAGATGAGGTAAGGAACTCCAATGCAAAATTCGAAATACTCAACAAGGAGATAAAAGGTCAACCCCATCAACAACCAAGGAAAGAAAGAATTCAAAGAAAAACATTTCCACCTAACTATGGAAGGGATAATTGTTTCTTTTCTCTGACAAATAATGTTGAATGTTTTAAATGTCATAATTTTGGGCATGTTGCAGCCAGATGTAGAAGTAGAATGGTTAAAGACTGTCACACAAAAAGATCATCAGTGTCCAAGTACTTTAAGGGATATTGTTTTGCTTGTAATATGTTTGGATACAAAGCTATTGATTGCGATAGAAAGAATATGAAACATGTAAGATGCTATGCGTGTAACAAGTTTGGACATAAAGCAAAGGAACGCAAGAGCAAATTTCGGCCACCATACCAAAAGGAGCAAACATCATCACAATCCAAGGTATTGAAGAAGAAGGAATTGTTATCAGAAAGATGTGGCATAGCTCAGTTTACAAACATAACAGACCCAGGGGGAGCTGAAAGTGTAAAATTTCAGTATTCCAATTCTCATACGCAGTTATTATGAAGAGAAGTCGTGTATATACGCAAGTTAGAAGCTGCCCAGTCCCGTATATGGTGTTTTGAAGAAAAGCAGCGGGATAGACTCAGGAAAAGGGGTCTGATATGGTTCAGTCAATTATCAATTATCTATTCTGTTATGATTGATGATGGTTACAGTCTACTGATGATATGTGGAAGAAGCCTTGATGATTCTTACTAACAAATGCAATGATAAGATTTGATAGTAAATAGTTGGCACAGGTTCAGGGGGAGCATATGTTTCTAATAATGCATTGTTGGCATTATATTAGAAGACCTTGGTACATGAAGATGCTTATATTGCTTGATCCACACAGGTGTTTTGATTCAGATGACTCTTTTGATGATGTACATATATAGGCTGTTGATCTTGACGCTGCTGATGGTGCATATCATATATGGTGTATGCAATGTTTTAAAACTCCGACTCCGACTCCGACTCGGTGGAGCAATGACTCCGACTTCGACTCCGAAACGGTAATGACTCGGCTGGCTCGTTTTCAATGACTCAGTCGTTGTAAAAAATACATTAAATATTTAGTTTTTTTATAAAAAAACATAATTTTGAAGATTTTAAACATAATTTTAAAGATTTTCATTCATGTTTCCAAACACAGCATTATAATATAGATGGAAGACAACATATGATCAAAGTAGGCTCATGAGCCAATCCATTATATCAAAATGGTACCCAATGGCAATACATAGTCAACTGTCATACATGA